>VXAY01006327.1:741543-831718 GCA_013399855.1 Oxyruncus cristatus | reverse complement strand
GTTTTTTTTTTGTTGTTTTTTTTTTTTTTTTTTTTTTTTTCAGTGCAGTGTATTTCCAAATATTACATTGTCTTAACTTCAGTAAATTTCATCACAATTTAATGGATTAAGAAAAAAAAAGCTAAAATACAAATGTTCAGATGAAATCAAACCTAAGAACCATTGTGATTTATTTCTTAGGAAAGTCGTAAGCACCAAAGCATGGAACTAAAAAGTTCAAAATAGTATAAAGTATACCTTCATACACAATAAATAGTGCTCTCTTATACTGCATGTCTTTGTCACACCATGACCCTGCTGATTTGGTTCAGAGCACAATCTCAGAAGGTAAATATACAGTGTAGAGAGAACTGGCTGTGCTTATCTGCCTTTCATGAAAATATATGTATAATCTAAATTTATAATAAAGTGATACAGAGCACCTTAGTTTGTGAACACCCTTTTAAACCCTCTAAGAGGTGTTTAAAGTTGTATATGTATGTTTTTATACGATTTCTACTGTCAGTTGAAGAGCCAACTAGTAGATACTACCCAATTCAAAGTGTGTTACAAGGGAGTATTTTTTTGTGTCCCGCACTGAAGGAAGCACCACAGTATTTCAGTACAGTGTTTTTAAGAATCATATCTATGTAGTACATACATTAAACAAATCAACAGAAATATAGAACTTTTAACAATAATAATTTGCTTGACCATTAATTGCTATTAACTGCTTAGATAATGCATATTTTTCCAGGAAACATTTCAAAAACAAGTTATGTTTACTAACTGTACGTTTTTGAAAGATTACAGTGTAGTTTCATGCTGATTCCATGCCATTTTATGAAGAAAGCAGGACTGCATGGAAGCAAAGCTTGTGTTTTGTTATAAGGGAAACCAATGTTTAAACTAGTTCCTAAGCTCAGTATCAAAGAAAAAAATGTTGCGTGCAATGAGTTGCACATTACCCTGATTAGGCATGCCAGCAACTGGAAAAACACTTTAAACAAAGATATAGGGATATAGGGTATAATCTCTAGGTACAAGTGCCTAAAGAAAAGGAATGTTGTCAAGACCTACCACTAATTTATAAAATAAACACTAGAAAACAGAATGTGTGGGGGTGAACAAATATTGGAAACTGAGAAATGCAAAACAGCTTTAAGCAGAAAATGATGCTTGGGGGGAGGCTTTTATCCAAAGAGAGTCCTATGGTTTTGTTAAATTCTTTTTTTATTTGTAGAGTCCTTGATGTTGCAGGTTTTGCAATTCAGGAACTATTGAAGAAATCACATATGATTAGCAGAAAAATCTGCCAAGAACTCATGAGTGCATGTTGATTTAGACAGAAGTAAATTGGTACTTTCTGTCTCATTTTGTTGAGATTATTTTAGTAATTTGGTAAAATTATTTTGATAACTCCTATTAAAAAACAGAACACATTATTACAGATATTCTGAATGTTACAATTATTTATATAAGAACATATTGCATGTTAGAGTTGCCTAGGAGGAATACACTAAGTAATTATTGGTATTGAAGGAAAAATTTAGTTCTAAATTTTTTTATGAGAATTTAGAAAATACTCAGAATGTGTTTTATTTTTAGGATTCTAGAACACCTCATCAGAGAATTTCCATTTCTCCAGCTGTGGTACTGTTAAAGTTCAGTCTGAACACTGATTATCTAGCTGAAGCAAATGACTTCACTGATAGGATTTTGCTTATTACACTGTGTGGTTCCTTGAGGATTATTTTTGGCCTGCATTACCAAGGGAGGAAGGGCCCTGATCTTGATTTCCATCTGTACATCTCCTCAGGTAGCTGTTGGGCACTCAGAGTAATTTCAACACACAAGGGGACAGACACAAGTGCGAATCCATAGAGCAGACTCAGCTCTCACTGAGAAGCGGCCTCTCCCCATTGCTGCACATGTACTTGCAGCCTGGCCCCTGCAGGGGCTTTTCTTTGCCCAGCAAATGATGGGAGAAGTAGGGCATCACCTCAGAATAATTTGTGTGTGAAGTATTCACAATTCAGGGGTTGGCAGTACACGTTTTTTCTTGTGTGGCTCCTGTCTCACTCATACAGCCAGTTATACATTGAGACCATGAAACCTCTTCTTCTTCTCATCCCTTGGACAAATATTCAGGCTAAAGACGTAAAAGGAAAGCCTGGTAACAGAGAATTGAATTGGCTTTCTTCTCCATACTGACTCCCATAAGACTGCCACTTCAATTCTTTGGTAATCTCAGGATCCAGGTGTATTAAATTCCCTTTCTTATCCTGTGTAACTCAGTGGTTTGTGTAGGTCCCTCAGCTGTAAACACTGGGCCTTTCCTGGCACTGTCAGCATTGCAAGCTACAGACTGTCAGTAAGCCCTTTTGCATTTTTGGAGTTTGTTTCTGAAAAGATAACTGGACAGAATAAGTGGAAGATTTGTTGAACTATAAAAGCCAAGAGTAAACCTGATTCTTTAGCCTTGTGATGTGAGTCCCAGCACAGGGTAATCTGGGCTCTGCCCACACTTCTGAGGATAATTCTGATGGAGAAAACACACAGGCAATCTGAAAAATACATCACCTTTGAGTGAAGCCACCTAATATCCATCTCAGTCTTTTTTGGGGTCCATATTCTTTTGTAGGTGAGGGTCTAGCACTAAGTCTTGTCCTAGTTGACACACTGATATAGCAATACTGCATAAAAAATACAGTAGCTCACACTTTGGCTTCTGATAATCATTCATTTGTTCAGCAAGACAAGGAAACACCCTTAATTCCCCATTTCCTTTAGGCCTATGGGTTGGCTGGAGATGTTGGTTTGTGTGTTCCAGCAGTGACAGTTTTGGTCAGTTTGAGGAGTAGGGAAAAGGGGAGAGGAATTGTTTTTGTTGATGATGCTTTTTCATATTGAAGGAAATCCCCTACTATTTCTGGCAATATTGTTCGTTTACTAGGTTTTGCTTAGAAATATGAAATGTAAAGTTCTGGACTAATAATGGACTCTTGTTTGCACTGCTTTCATCAGTAAAACTTGTACAGAAACTGAGTATAAAGTGCCAAATACCTAATATTTCAACTTTCTTAAAGGGAAGCATGGGCATTTTTTAGTCAGTTAGGGGGAAAGATCAGCTTTCATTGTCATACATCCCAGACTGAATAAAATCTTTTATATTTCTTACTTAATATGATATAAACTTCAACATTATAATTAATAAAATAAAACATATTTCCGTTGGTCTGAAAAGTATGATTATTTTCTAAGTCATCCTTGTCTAGGTACACATGTGCACAACTCCTGAAATGAATGTCAGTGGCATCTCCAGTGGCATCACAGGAAATTTGAAAGCACCATCCCTACAGAGAAGTTTATTTTCTTACTTTTTGCTGGCAATGAGTCTGTGCAGTCTATCTTATTGAATCCTAGAAGAGCAGAAAGGTATTTCAAATCCCAGGCACTCAATGAATGAGATGTGAAATGAATTTCATGTGGATCAGCCCCCTGGAGGCTTGTCACAATAGATAAGGCAAAGTGGATAGATGCTGCATTAGTTCATGTATGCGTCTGTGTAGCAGAGCTAATAACTGAATCATAATTTCACTTCAGGACACAAGGCTACTATATACTGTCCTCCTTTGATCTCTTCACCCATTGCAGCAAGCTAGAAAAATATCATAATAAAACTTTCTAAATACATGCAAGAAGAAAACTGGTAAAACCTTATAAAGTTGCCAAACCATTCCACAAGCAGCACTTATTATTAAACCCTTTTAAGAGAAAAGTATCAGACATGCTTTTTATTTCTGCTTCTCAAGACATGGAAGCCTATTTTCGATTATTTGTATGTGGGACAGCAGTAAAATCTTCATGTATGACAGACTGTGTTTGTATTTTACAAATCCTTTCAGTTAACTCTTGTTGAGAGTTGATGTGGAGACACATGAATTGATACTTCAGAAGAGCATACTTTGTTTAGACCACACTGGCTCATTTATTTTTTCTCCATGAGAGATTAAATACAACAAGTGGAGTAGTTCTGAGGTGCTGTTTTTCACCAGCTCTCAATAGCTGAGTACTTCAGGGGCTGTGCAGGAACAAGATTTTGATTTGGGTTTTGTTAGCAGTTGTGCCAATGTTATCTCTTCCAAGGCCGTGCCTCCTGCTCAAATCACCAGGTAGGAAGAACCACTACTGACAGTATACACTAGCTTTGTGGCTGACCAAAACTTATGATTTAATATGAGAAAATGCCAGGGAGTATCAGTTGATCTGGTTATGCCTTTACTTCAGAAGCTGTCTCCAAAACACATTGATTTACTGTAATCCTGGGAAACAGCCAGGAGCAGATCTACCTGAGAGATGTTGTTCCTCCAAATTCCTTTGACTGTTAATGCTGCCTCTGTGCCAGTCACACACCATTCAGCTGCCCTATGGCTCCCTTTACTCTTTTGAGGGAATTATGGATTAAAAAAAACAACTTGCACTTTTGTTTTATGTGTTTCTCACACGCGAGAATTTATCACATTATTAATTTTCTACAAATTGTAGGTGAATTATGCACTGAAACTTTTAATGTTATGTGATTTTTTTTTTTTTGTCATTTCAGTTGTTTCTTTTCTGCACACAGAAAATCCCAGTGCAGAATGCATTGGCAGGGATTTTAGATTGTAGGGAATTTTATAGGTTAGCACTATGGCTGAGCAAACGAAAGAGGGATAATGCATGTATTATTATTCCCTCCAATCTGAACGCCCAACAAGTGACTACTAAGGAAATCACTGCCTTTGCAGTCAGAGATAAAGTTAAGACTGTTTGTTGTCCTCAGGCTAAACTCTCTTTGATGACCTTGGTGACCTGGTTATGATGTTCCATATTTTTCAAAATCCAGGCATTTTTGTGCTCAGGGTGCTATGGACAGGACTCTTATGACTCATGGGTTATTGTCACCATGTGTGCCTGCTAATGGAAAACATATAGGATACAAGCAAATGTGCAGTAATTCGGCTGCCTAACAGCTTGGAAAACAGCAATTGACTTGTCAAGTTCTTCATGGAGAGTAGCTGGAAGCCTTGTCAGCCACACATTGTTCTTTAATGTAACTAACCTTGTTTTACTGCTGCTTTCTCAGATAGACAAGTACAGTTCAACTTGAATCATGTTTGTTGTTGTTGTTGTTGTTTCAGATTGGGGATTTTTTGTTGTTTTGCTTTTAGTGCAAACAAGTATGTCATCACTGTCCTCTTTTTCCATCTTCAGCATACAATCTAAGGTTACTAGGATAGCATTTGTGGCAACAGAATGATCTTAAGCAGCATTAGTGATACAAACCATTTTATCTTGCCAACAATGAGTTGGCTTGGATTTCAAATCAGGCATGTGGTGTGGTAATATAGAGCGTGCATGCTGTGCAGGATGTCCTGAGGGCTGTAAGATCAATTCAGCTTTGCTCAGCTGTGTCAACAGTGACTATCTGAAGATGCTGACATGGCTCAGCATGATAGGTTCAAGAAATTTAACTGCTTTGATAAGGTTAAAGGGGGAATCCAGGCAAGAATAGAAAACAAAACAAAACTGCTTAGAAGCTTGACTGCACACTGCAGCAACCCATTGACGACTGACAACACAACCAGTGCAAATTACCTTTCCTCCAGAAAAAAAATTTAACAAGCTCTGTCTTAAAAAGGAATCAGTTGGTCTCTCCAATCCTTCCTGCTCTATCTGGTGTCAGGCAATGACACCAACAAAACCAATTACATTGCTGTTCCTGTCTGTATCAGAGGGCCTGTCAGTGTTATGGGGCTGAGAGCTTCAGGAGAAGAGGCTGTCTCCAAAATGCAAAGTTGTGTAGTGAGTTTAAAATTTTCTGTTGGATAAGAACCTCAGTAAATAGGTTTAGGTCTTTTAAAAACCATTTTTGTGGAAGAAATTAGGCTGCGACTTATTGCAAAAAAAAGATGATAAAGCTTTAGGGTAAAATTAGAAGCCCACCTAAATCAGTGCAAGGGTTTTCATAGTAAGACCTTTGATATATTGATTTCATGTCCCTTATGATATTCACACAGTTCAAGTATGTTCTTAAATGTTTTAAAGACTCGCAGTTTGTCAGTCTATTGACTTGTTTTCTAAATGGAAATTAGTAAGGAGAACTTACTAATGTAATGTTACTCTTGACGTGAGTTTTGTCTACTTTATAACCTTAAAGAAAAAATCCATTCTAAAATTCATCATCTGTAGCCAATCCACCACACAGTGAAACATAAAACAACAGGCAGAGGCGTTAGTAGGCACCCCCACTATCAGTTACAAGAATTAAGCTTGTCCAGAATGTTTCGTTACTTTCTGTTTTCACCAAAACTTGTGTCCTTTGGAATATTTGTAGGTTTTGTGGTCTGCAAAGTATAACAAGCAAAGAAGCCATGAAACATTTGATGCTTGTCACAGATCAGGCTGGCCTCTGTGAGACCAGCCCCTTATTCCCTGTCTGACAAAGTATGGTAAATGGAGAAATGCTAACCAATAGCAGGCTGCTGAGATTTACAAAATTCCCAATTAAGAGGGAAACATAGTCAGAGATCTTATCATTTGCTAAATTAAAGAATAATATAGTATATCGGGGGAGGCTGAGAGGAGAAAAAAATATGGAGAAGTGCTATGAGTACCTCAAGATAAGCAAGAAATAATTCTTAGGGAGCTGCAGGAAATGAACAGCTGTGGCCTGACTTGGAATAACAAATACTGTAGGCAGTGCAATACCTTCTAGAGAGCAAAGTGATGAAACCCCCTGCTTTTAGGACTGGACTAGACAAAATTGTGTGGAAAAAATATGGTATTGGAAAAGATTCAGGGATACATGCTAGCCTCTTTCAATAGGTCTATCATGTGAAAATCCTTATGAGTCTAACAATCCCAAGAACTGAAAATGTAGATGATCAAGTCCTAAAAAAATAATCAGAGATGTTAGACAAAACTATGGATTGGAACTAAAATGCGTAGGATCACACAGTGTTATATTTTGTTCAGCATTATGTTTCTAGAAACAGCCAAATGACTGACATTTCAGAGTCATCATAAAATGTCATGCTGATGTATAATTAGGGAGAGGGGTTCTTTTACTGATCTAAGAATTTGATGTGGTGTTTTTATACTGAACTATCAGCTTAAATTCAGAAGACATAGTGCATACAACCAGCCTCTTCAGACTCAGTTTGATAAAAAGTTTTAGGAGCTTGTTTGGTTGACTTTTTGGTTAGAGATTATTGTTTATTGCCTTCTTTCAATGGACACTGTGGTGTAGAAAAGAATGGTCAAATTTGATAGGTCTTTATTCTGGCTGGTTTTTTCTACTGGAAACTCTGAAGCAAAGCAGGTACTATTATTCCCCAGAGATTTAAGAGAACCAGAAACTGAAGCTAAGTATGAATTAGATTAGTTAGAATAAATCTGAGGGAATATAGTACAGAAGGAAATTATCCTTGTTTTGTTGTCTTCAGTCTAAAAGTAACAATGGTTCATATATTACACAAAGGCATTATAACTCTCAAATGCAATCACTTTTTAAATATTATTTAATTTAATTTATTTTAGTTTTATTTTATTTTGTGGGGGGGGTTATTATTTTATTTGATGACAGCCAGAGTGTCATGCTGGCCTTCAGAAAGCAGGCTGGGCATCTAGAAGCAGGCGCCTTGGTAATTTGAATGACAACCCTGCCACTATTTCAAGAAAAGCAAGAGCTGTTTACAGCCATTTCAGGGAGTGCATCCTATAGGAAAGCTTGGCCCTGATGCCACAACTCATTTTGCTGGGTAATAGTCTAGGCAGCAGGAGAGTTACAGGACAGAACAGAATTCTGTGACCTTGTCCACTGAGGTTCTTTAACTAGTATTCTGTCATTTTCCTATATTATAATGACTTTTCTGATATTACACTTAAATGCCCTGAGGATCAGTCTTCTCACCCAAGAAAATACTGCTGGTCTGCATCACGTTTACAGAAATGTTTATGTTTCATTTGGTCTCAAATTCTTGCTACAGAGAGAAAAAAATGACTAAGGAAATAGTTACTAGCCCAAGTTTCATTTGTTACTTTTGTTGGCTTAAGTTCTTACCATTTCCTTGTCAAAATA
The DNA here is from genome assembly GCA_013399855.1 of Oxyruncus cristatus. Classification (NCBI taxonomy): domain Eukaryota; kingdom Metazoa; phylum Chordata; class Aves; order Passeriformes; family Cotingidae; genus Oxyruncus; species Oxyruncus cristatus. The sequence continues at coordinate 823,614 of VXAY01006327.1, read as the reverse complement.
CAGCCTTCATACACTGGTTTCAATTAATTGTTTGTTTTCTTTATATGTACCATATATCCTCACTTTGACTTCCTATAGTATTGACAGTAAAATAGTGATGCAGTTGTGACTGTGAACTCTTCAAAAATGTTTCAATACTCCTGGATTCCATCACGACACTGCCACTGGTTTTGTGAATATACTTGATTAAACTACTTCATTGCTCTACATGTGTTTTTCCTCTCTCAAAATGCAGGTAATGATGTCTGTCTTTTTTGCTTATGCTGTATTTGAGCAAGATAATGAACGTACACACATACAAAATAGTAAAGGTTTGGCATTCTTACAACTGAGACATTCAAGGTGAAAGTAGAATTTAAAATGTAAAAATAATGTGGAAATCTGGCTATCAACTCATTTAAACACACTTACCTGAAATATAATACACAAAACTTCTGTCTGGGTTTTATTATCTGGGAATTTTGCCTGGGACTCTGGAGATATGCAATGGGAATTCCTGCTTCTGAGAAGAATTTCATTTTAGAAGTAATTCCAATTTCTTTGTCTTGATATGTGTAAGTAAATATAAATGCATGTACAGCTATCAAAATTTATAAAAGTAACTGTCAGGACCAGGGGGCACCAGTCACATCAACACATATTTTTGTTTTGTTTTTATAATCCTTTAGACAATCCTTCTTTATTTGCCCAATCCTGTGCATTTTTAGGATTCATATACTACTTCTCACTGTAGCAGAACTGTGGCATCTCAGCACCAAACTTCCCATTAATTGTAAAGGTGCAGCAATACGTTTTTGAAACTTCGTCCACTTTTGTGGCTACCTAGCTTAGCCTTCTTTTCACTTTCTTTCATTTAGCCAAGTTGAAGAGGTTTCTGTATCTCTTGGTTTTTAAGTCTACCAACCTTTTTCTCTAAGTCAAGATTTCTTCATTTTATTTTTTCCCATTTCTAAATTCCTGTATATAACCAATTAAATGGTGTATTTTCAGAAGTAAGTCCAAGGTATTTAATTTAACATCGTACTTTGCCTAGATTCCACCTCTCCTCCCACGTTATGTCACTGTTTTGAGCAGATGATTTTAAGAGTGTCTTGAGCCTCATAGTGCAGCAATTGTTTTTTTGGATGATGCAACACACCTCTGAAGGCTGTGAAACTGCCACTTATACAGGCATCAGCTATATGTGCACCCATGGGCACCAAAGAGCTTTATGAAAAATCTGGTTGTTGCATGTCAGATAATACATCCAGAAGGAAAACAACATGAAAAGATTGCTTAAATGATCAAAACAGAAAAGATGAATAATGACACAACACTGAGAATTTCTGATTATTGAACCAGTAACAAAGCACGCTTCTCAGTTCTCCTCGAATACACTCTGTCAGAAAAACAAAGCGAGTCAAAACCAAGTAGCACAGAAAGGTCTTCTTTCTCCCAGTTTTGATCCTTTCCCTGCTACTTTGAAGAGTGTGTTGCATAATAGCTTGAACGAACTGTTAGCATTTTAATTATTTAAAAGGTCATCAGTGCATGGGAGAGCTACGTTAAAGCTAGAAAATACTTTTGAAATCAAACAGAAAAGACAGGAACAAACTACAGGCATACCTATAAAGGATAGCTGAAGTGGAGCAACAAATCTTATGGAAAAGTCTGCAAGAGACAACTGCCCTTGATTCATTTTCTTGCCTGTGGTATTGAAGAACTTCTTTGGATCTAACCATGTTTACAGTCTCAGCATTCATATTTAATCCTAATTTAATAGAATATGATTTGTTTAAATTTTATCTATCCATCTGCTGAGCCATTGATTTAATATCCATTAACCTTTGCTAAGTTTAGAAGCTGTATGGTAAAGTTTTTTTCTGAAGAGGAATAATGATTTATAACTTTGACTTGTGGCACAACAAGTGCCAGTTTTAATTAGAAAGCATGAGTTAGTTAAAAAAAGTATTCTATGCTTCTAACAAACATAGAATATTTTTTCTATAAAAAAGAAGTGACTAAGTTTGTTGTAACTAGTACCAGTAAAAGAATGTTCGATTGCTGTAGAACTGAATTTCCGTATTACCATAGAGTAGATGACATTCCTCCTCTTAACTAGGCTGTCTGCAAGAATAAGATCATGTTTTATGATAAAAGTAGTGCAGCCTGATACCCTGAAATACCTCAAAACCATGGAGACAGAAGTTTACATATTCCTTGAAAGAGCTGGTTAAAGACTGTGCAAGCAATGAAGTATTAGAAAGTCTCTTAAAGCAAAAAAAAGAGAAGTGTGGTATTACAGACACAGTTTCAAAACAATGGTAGTTGAATATGCATATCTATGAGATTCTAGTATTTTCCTTTCTTAGCAATCTCTGGAAAGTAAGTTTGAAACATTATTTGCCTTCCCCTTATGAACCAAACGCTACTTTACTGGTAAGAGATGCACAAAACTTATTTAAGGCTTTCCTAAATCTTTGGTATCCCTAGTTTTGGGATAGTTCTACTACAGAGATTTAAGAACTCAAGATAGACTCATTCCTGGAGCTTCTCCAGAGGCATTGATGTTCAGCATCATTGCTTCATGTCTGGCCCATCTAACTGTCCCATCTACTCTCTGTTTTCTTTCAAGGATCTGTTCCTGAAAAAGGCAATGGCTAGGAGAAAAATATTTTCCATAAGAATTAATATAAGGGGGGTGGGGGGGGTGGGGATGTGCATAGGATGCACATTATTTAAATATCCAGAGAGAGGAGAATGAGAAGGACAGGGAAAGCTGGAGAAAGTTCACCAGCTGGCTTCTGAGCAACAGGCTTTTTATGAGGAGATCGCAGTTCTGAGAGATCTCAGCTGCCTCACCCTGTAAGACTGAACATACAGTGTGAATCTTTCAGAATGAGCATTTTTGGTGTCTATAAGTGCATGATTGCATTTTCATAGTTGTTATCATCTTCTTCAGATAAATCATAGGTAATTAAGGGTTAAGGACAGAAAAACAGGGTAATGATGATGATAAAGTCTGAAACAACAGAGAGAGAGGCCATTGATATTCGGACACTGTTGCCACTCTCTCCAAATATAAGCCCATTTTGCTATTGTACTTACACTATTTTGCTATTGTACTTGCATTGCAGAAACGTAACAGTATCTGTCTAGGGAAGAAAATCCGTTCTCCATGCTTTCAATTCAGAGAACTAAACACAAGTAACTTATGTGGCCTTCCCATTTTGGGGAACTACCTGGGTCCTCCCTTTTCAGATTCTAACAAGTCTTTTAGGGAGTGATTTGACCTCTTCAGCTGTTAAGCTGAGGAGTGTATCTCTGGTGGAGGTTCCCTGTGAGGTAATCACAGCAGTTTTGTAAGAATTTTTGGGCATGGGTTTGAAGCGTGGGTAGGTGTGAATATTACAGAGAAACAAAATGCTATGTGGTAAGCGAAGAGTGAGGAAAGGCTGCAAATGTTACTGGAATGGAAGCATGATGTGCAAGGCATCAGAATTTGGTGGAGAATTTAGAGACACATAAAAGGAAAATACAATCTTTTGTTATATATATCTGGGTGGATACTATGGTGAGCATCCACATCTAATACCTCAAAAATTTGTCCTGCCACTTAGTTATAAAATGGCACACAAGGTCAGAGAGGTTTTGCTCCTTGACTCTCGTTGTTTCTTATTAAATGACCTATTAGAAAGTACAAGACGAGCACAGAGATTTTTATCTCCTTACAACTCATGTATGTCTTAATTCTTCTATCATATACTATTGTGCCTAGGGTCTTATGAATTTCTTTTTCAAGGTGAAGCTGTCTTTCTTACAATGAAATTTAAAAATAGTCATGAACTACTTCCATTTCCTCTCTGCTAAGCAATCTCGTACAGCTCAATGGGGTCGGTGGGGTCATATTTTCCAGGCTGTAAGAAGAAGCTTGGTGTGCACAGATTTTCTGCCGTTAAAAATGAAAACCGTGCCCCTACATCTGGATTGCAGAGCAGGTGCTTTATTCAGCTCATTCCATACCCTACCCAAATTCTCAGCAGTGCATGAGAAGGGAGTGCAACACAGCTCCTTCTCAGCTGCTATGTTCTTCTCCAGGGAAATCAGGGCAAGGAAAACAGTGCACACCTGAGATTCTTCCTGGCACAGGGACAGCATGTGGCCAGCAGATATCACACATCCCGTGGGACACACATAACAGGGAGTGAGTGAACCCTGAGCTGTAGTTGTGCCCCTGTGACTTTGGAAGATTTCAGGCTTCTGCTGATGCAGCTTTGCTATTTAAAGATGAATATGCTCCTAGTGTCTGCATGCCTCACCTTCCTTCCAGCTCAATTCCCTGTCAGACTTGCGTTGCATGAACTTGATTTTGTTCAGCTGAAGCAACTGTTCCAAGAGTTAAATCAGAAATCTCCTCTTTTAACTTGTCATCAGTGCTCTGTGCCTGCACAAAGGTATGCATATACACCCCTTGCTCACCAGTGCCTTCCTCTCCTGGAAGCCATACCACCTCTGCTCAGTCAGGCACACAGCTTCTCTGCCTCCTTACACTTCAGCCTAAAGTTACCTAGAGACTAGGACAAGTCTCCTGCATCTGGCAGCCCCCAGAATGAAATAATACACAAAGGATATGTCATGCCTCCAATCTTGTAACCGTAACAACAGGATCTACAGCAGAAATATGCACTTGCATAGGAAGAATTGCCCATTGTGAAGTACCGGAACAGAATGAGACCTGGATGGGCCACCCCTGCTGTCACTGCACGGTTTTGCAATAAAGATTTCTGTCATAAAAAATATTCTCTCTACTAGGTGGAGGTGTTTTTAACTTAAAAAAGGAACAGGAAAATTTGGGTCTATGTTTGCTCCTGATTGTCTCCACAAGTCCACAATGGGATTTTCACAGGAAAAGCTGTCAGGTCTGGAAAGAGGTATTTGTTTCTTGACATTTCTGTCAACACTTGAATTCCTACTGCAGCATATACGACTCGCATTTTTCATGGGAAGAAAGGTTAGCTATTGTCTAGAGGAGTTCAGAATCGGAATATGCTGTGCCAAAGGGGATGGTGAGAGATGGAATGGCATTGAATAATTACACGTATGTTGTACTTTTGCAAAAAGTAATAAAAAGTAGGCATGCTCACCAAGGAACATGCCTTGCAGACCTTCTGTGTAATGGAGATAATTAGGAAAAACTACAAAGCAAGAAAATTAATGACTGATCAATTAACCTCCCCATTGTTATCAAAATTAATTACTTAAACCAGAGTTCCATTCAGTGCAACAGCTGTTGGTAATAGCTCTTTTTTACTCAGATTGCCAAAGACCTGGGAGGGCTGGGAGGTTCAGAGGCACCTCTGGAACTCTGAGCACCTTGAAGGCCAGGAGCAGTGGGATGTGTGGCGGTGGCAGAGCTAATGGAATCCAGCAGCTCAGGACATGGTGTTCGCTGGTGGGTCACCTGGCTTCCAAAACACAGCACATCTCGGTCCAGCTCCATTTTCTGACTTTGAGCTAACTTTGCTTGGGCACTTCAGGAAAAACATGGTCTCAAAGCCCTACTATGGTTTCCAAGTCCCCTTGAGAGGCAAAATTAGAGACTTTTTTTAATTTATTTTTGTTTCTAAGCAATGCTTTTGTCTGGGATACTCGCTTTTTCACCTTTATGAATAACCAGGATTTCAGTGGTATTTTTCTGTCTAATAATGCTTTGAGTTCTATCAATGAAAAGGTATAAAGGACTGGTGAATTTATTCAAAACTACTTTTCATGGGTTTAGTAGTACAATATATTTAGGAAGGCAAATTTTTACATTGAACTTAGAAATATTTGATGTACAAGGCTTAGGGCTCTAGAGAGAAGGAATTAAGACCTCAAGTACATACGCAACAGAGGGCAGAACACACCATCTCTAGCTTTCTGCTGTCCTAGGGGTCAGCTCCTTGTTTGTCCTAGCACATGGCTGCTTGTAAATTCGTTAACAAAATATGGTACAGAGAGGTCTGTAATTCTGTTTTGGACTAATCTTCACCTTTCCCCTTACTCAAAATAATTTTCTTTGACTAGCAGAGTGGGCAATGACTCATAGAGTGCAAATGAATAATGCACGGTGCTGTCAGCTTTCTGGTATGTCTGCCAGAGAGGAAAGTCAGCTTTTCTTTACCTTCAGCAAGTAAAGAAGCCTAAAAGGCTACAAAAAACATACAAACACCTCCCACCCCTCTTCATCTCCAGAGTAAGAGAGAAAGAAATACAGAGAAGCTTGCTGCTGTCCCCCATCCAACTCAATTTAATTTTCCTTGGTTTTCAGCTTATCTGGGAGAATTTTCTCTCTCTTCATATTCACAGAACTTCAGGGTGCTCTCACATATATCTCTGTGAATGATTCAGGCCAGAAAGAGAGATTTAATTTAGACATGGTAAACTAACCCTCTAGTAATACCTACCAAATGTGGTAGTGACTCTGTTTAGCTGACATCTCCTGTGTATCGAGAAGGGATGAGGAAGGACTCTTCCTTTACAGAGACTGTCACCAGTTACAATGGGAGCCAAAATGTTCTTTCTTATTTGACTTCCATGTAATAATCAAGATTTTATGAAACTCTTTATTTCAACTCTCCCTGTTTAATTCAGGCTTTCACAATTACTCAACCATCATAGTCAAAATTGAACCATTTCCACCAAGCACTTTTATTTTGCCAAATTCCAGGGATAGAAATGTGCCATCACAGTTTTCACAGCCAGTCCTATTCCCTGGTAGTGTGTTTCTGCTCTTTCAAAAGCAATGCGACACAAGCCCTGAAAGCTATTGCTTAGGATAGAACCATTGACAAATATGGTAATTTGTGTGGAAAAGGTGATCTGAGGATACTGTAAGCCTGCAAACACAGACTACTTCATCCTTTGTTGTACTGCAGTCAGAGTACAGAACTAAATTGCGAGTGCACATTCCATCATTTCTAAGAACACTGTTGATAATAGGTTGATGCTGCTGTCATTTCTGTCTGTAAGCATTGCTAACATGGCCAGTCTGCAGCAATCTGTAACAACAGAGGATTTTTGGCCTGTCTTCAGTTCATAAACCTTTTGTTATACACCACTTATCACTAGAGTTCAATTAATTTAGTCTGCTGTTAGTGACGGGTGATCTGTTTTTCCTCCTGTTTCACTGGTTGCTGGAGTACCTAGTACAGAAAGTTGCTTCTAACTCTGCTCTGTAACTTAATAGTGCTCATTTTAGAAAGGAGTGGGGATATGTTAAGCCATGGTACCAGCTTTTAGAGAACTGTAGATTGGCTCAAATTTGGGTTTTTTTGCAAACAAGATCCATCACAAACCACTCTTAAAAGAAATCTTTAAGCATGAAAATGTTCTGCAACGCTCTTTAGCCTATAGTCAGAAGAAGCTTACACTTTCACAGCCCTAATTTAATTTTGCCATAACATGCTTATCCTTGTCTGACTTTCTCAACAAATTCCTAGCTACTTCAAGTATGTAAATTTTTCTTCAGTGATGGACACAGGTTATCTAGGCCAATGAAAATATTTCTAAAAAGAGTACAAAACAGCACTGTTATTGAGATGGATATTTATTACTTGTGAAATTCAGGAATTCTGCCTGAATTTGCACTCAGGTACCTTCATTACAAGTACTTGATTCCGAACCTACTACCTTCAGGCACGTAGAAAGTCCTTCTGGATGTCTGACTCATTTGAGACCCGTGTTTCCCATTCAATCTTGAAGCATATAATTAAATTCTGTTATGCTGCTTTTTCATTTCCTCTTTATCTGAAAACTCTGAATCAATTTATGTTTCCTTATGTCTCTCTGTCCCATCCATAACACAGTCCATTATGTTTCTGTATAATTGGCAGCCTTCCTGTTGACCTCAGATCTGTACCTCTTTTTGTTGTTGTTGCATAATTTAGGCTTTGAGAAAGATCTGAGTCTGCTGTCATGTAGTTCACTCACATCAGACGAGCTGTTATGTTGAAAACCATCTTGAAGTGGCGTTACCTGACCTTAATTTCAGCATGTAAAGGAGCCTAAACTGTGTTACATCTGCACACATACACACAGCCCCCGCATCTCCAGAGTGAAAGAAGTGTAGAGCAGCTTAACTGGTATTTAATATATAGTTACCTAGGCAAACAAATGTTTGAGCCTATTTAAAGGATTTCTACTGAGTTTTCCAAAGTCAAATACTTTACAGAAACAGCAGAACTTGATGACAAGTCAGGAAATCTGTGTGTACATGTATGTCTTCAATTGCCTGATGATATTTTTGACATGTAAAGTTTATAATCCAAGTTCTCTGCTCTATTCAGTGAATGGGTGATCTATGTTCAGGGAATTAAGCAGGAAAACCTGCTCAAAAATAGCTCTTACCTGTAAGATGCCTGCTGATGTGTGGTAGAAAGAAAATGGTCTCTCTGGAGGGAGGATGGAACTGCAACAACATGGTCATGCAGTTTTCAATGCTTCCTTGGAGAGCTATGGTCTACCAGGGGTTCTGAAGTCATAAGGAGCAAATTACAGCAAACTTCCAACAGCTATCTAAAATTCAGAGCTCAAATTCTCTGTGTAGTCAGTGGACAGAGGTAGTGGTTGATAGACAGCTCCAAAGCCAGATGTCTGAACATCTGAATAATTCTTGGTATGTGTTTCTCACTTCCTGGGTGCACAAATTTAGCCTCTGAGACTATTCCTGGGCCCAACTAAAAACTCCTGAGAGTTGCTGTCTGAATGCATAATGTGCTACATAAACCTAAACCGCGTGAATAATCGGACTTACACATTTTAAATGTTAAGTTGAATTCAGCAGAGACAATTCCACATCAGAACAATTCCACCTCCACCACCTTACTTTTCCCAGGAGCTACAGAAATTGAAGCATTTGTACTTGCATGTGACAGGAGTGAGGTCCACAGAAAAGCCTGTGCTGAAATACCCACACCTCTAACCAGAGGAACTGAAGGACGTGCAGTAAATGAGTCACAGGACCACATACTGCACAATAAAAAATTAAGGAATACTATTTATTTGTTATGAGAGAGACCATGGGGCAGGAGTGTGCAGCAGCACCAGTCTTCATGAGATAAGTGAGCCACAAGCAGGAGGTATGTGTAGTTGTGCAAGAAGGGATGCAGAACAGAGGGAAACTCTTCCAGCAGTGTCAAATACCTTTGCCCAGAATCCATTTGCTTTGAAGGTGGGGATGGCAGCATTCACACTATATTTTGGTCTGGCTGGGTTCACAACTACATGGATAAAAAAATGGTTGGATGATGGGTCACACAAGGCAGTCTCTAACAGATTTACTCTACTGGTGTACCTGTAACTATTAGAGTACTGTAGGGATCTATCCTGGGAACCATCCTTTTGTCTTTATTGATGTTTTAAAGATTACTCTCATGTTTGCAGGTCACAGCAGATAGGAAGGTACTGCTTGAGGGCAATGCTGCCATCCACAGGGACCTAAATAGGCCGACAGGAATCTTATGAAATTCAGCAAGGACAAATACAGGGCTCTGCACTTGTAAAGAAGAAACCCTGTGCAATCATATACCTGGGGACTGACTGCCTGGGAGCATCTCTGCAGAAAAGGACTTGAGGGTTTTGGGGAACATCAGGCTGAGCATGAGCCAGCAGTGTTCCCTGCCTGCAAAGGCCCAAAGTATCTTGGGTTTTATCAACCAGAGCACAGGCAGTAGATTCAGGGAAGACATTACGCATCTCGACTCGACACTCATTGCACTACATTTAGAGTACTCTGTCTCTTCTGCCCTGCCCTGCCCAGTACAGGAAAGACATTGATAAAGTGGAGGGAGTTCAGCAGAGAGTCACCAGGTGGGACTTGAGCACTGACCCTGTGAGGAGAAGCTGAGGGACCAGGACTGGTTTAGATGGGAGAAGGGGCAGCTTTGGGAGCACCTAGCAACAGTCCCCCAGGCACCTGTGTGGAGGTTACAAAACAGGCAGTGCCTGGCACTTCAAGCATGATGGGAAGACGAGAGGCAGTGGGGATAAGTGGAATGAGGAAAGGTTAAGACTGGATTTAGGGAAACCTTTTTTCACAAAGATGATAACTAGGCAGTGGACCAGGTTGTCCAGAGAGGTTGTGAGCAACCACACCTTGTCTTACAAGGTGACCCTGCTTTCAGGGTCCTGAAACTTTCTGGGGTCCCTTCCAACCTGGCTTGTTCCTTCAATTTATTTATTACATGACATAGGGGATGCTGGAGTGTGAAGTATCATTGAATAGCATGTACATATGTGAGTAAATAAACAAAAACTCGCTGAATAATAAATCCAAACAAAATGCTGAATAGCTTCTTACTCACTGAGCGCTCTCGATGCTCTGCTCAGAGGAAGGTCTGGGTCCCATGCAAAGATATAGCGTGCAGCTACCTAATTACTGAGTAATAATGAATATTCCCAAAAGAACAAAATGGTTTTTTTTACAGACAGTCTGAATGCCATTATTTCCTGAATTTGAGAAGCTTGACTTTTCAGCCTTAGTGTCCTTTTAACACAGTTTTCCTGTAATACTCCATAAACAACACAAGAGGTTTTACACTGAAAATGTGTTTAGATGTTTGCTTTATCATTGTGCAAAAGGTTCCTCTCCTTGACAGATTGTCGTACCGATATGGCTTGCTTTCTTTGCACTTAATCATGCATGAAGCATAAACAGGGTGAAGGGTGTTTCATTTCAAAGTCTATGAATGGTAATCTTGCTGGCTGCTGCACTGGCCAAGTACATTAGGATGTTGTGCAGTCTGTTGGTTCAAGTGGCAGGATTGTAAGTCCCAGGAGATAAATGCCCATATTTTTGTTTCCTCCAGTTGGTCTCTGCCAACTGGACCTGTGTCAGACTGTTTTTGGAGAGATCAACCGATCAATGCATCTGTATTCATACTCACATCAATCATCCTTTCTATTATGAGCTATGTCCCAAAATCCCTACACAAAACTCTCACTGACATCATCAGGAGCTCTTGGGACTGCAGGGCTTGATAAAACAGTAACTGTTAAAACCAGGGAACATTTCAATAAAGCATAAAATACAGCTCTATATTTAAACCTAGAAGGTGTGCCACTGCACTGACAAAAACTTTACCTGGCCTGTATCTCTTCTAAACTTCTGCAAAGTCTTTGCTGCTGGTAACCTCTACTCACCTTGGCCCAGTGCATGCATGGAACCAGTGTAACACATTCCTCTGGCTAAGAAGGTAGATACACAGCATGGTTGTGAATGTTACATTTCATACAGCTACTTCTTCATACAGTAAATAAGGGTTGTTTGTGTGTGTGTGTGTCTATGCATACATATAGAGTTGAGGAAAAGCAACATTTTTACTTACAAAAGGGGAAATAAAAGGGTGAAGATGAAAGTACAAGCTGTTTCCTAGTATCCAACATGCTCCCATCCTGCAAGATAGGTGTACAACTGCTAAACAGAAAGTACTGCTCCATTACTCCTTCATCTGCTAACACAGAGCAACAGCAATGACAGGAGCGAGGTTTGCAGATGGGATTACTATAAATTATCCTCCTCTTAAGTCGCAGAGTGTCTTTTTTTCCAGAATACAGGTACATCAGAAAATATTATTTGTATCATGCCCGTTCATCTCTCCTCTTACTTCACCATACAGAAAGATTCACCAATAGCAGTAGAATTTTTTCATTTTTTAAAAGAAGGTTTTCAATAATGAAAGCATTAGACTTTTGCCACAGTCTGCTGCCACTAGTGTTGAACGGAAATATTGTCAGGGAACAAACCTGGACTTGGGGGACTTTAAGCAGCAGAGTATGTCTCATGCAACTGGTGTCAGATGTCACAGAACTGTAGTCACCAAAATTGCTGATGTTCTATTCAAAATGACACCTAAAAATAATACAAAGAATTTTTTCTCTATTTTCTTCCTTGTTTTCAATTGATAAGATTTTCAAAAACATTGTATCACAACAATTGCTGTATGTCCATCCCACCCAGTAACTGCTTTCTGACAATGCCAGAACAAGGAAGAAAGTTGGAATTTGAAAACTGAGCTTCATTTTTTTTAATCTAATTGCTGGTGACAGAAAGTTTCCCTCATCAGTAGAGGGGGATGATGCAGTAGTTGTTCAGTAGCATTAATAGCCATCCCCTCTCATTCTACATTTAAAAATACGACATGTACTTTTGACAGCTTGGACCGGTGGTTGAGGAGGTGTAAGTGTTGCAGCAATATGACCATGCACTTACTCATTTAAGACATATGCATGTATAGTAACTGTCATCTAAACTGCTAGGAAGAAGTGAACCAGCCATTTCCAGCCCTAAAAATATGATTCTCTGTAGCTTGAACAGAAGGACTGCATTTGGGAGCTGAAAAATGTAACAGCCATATAATCTGAGGATCAAGAAAAGAAAAGGAATTAAAAATCCAGTATGACAGGTGACATATGGACACTTTAGTAGTTGTAGTTAGAATACAGGAATTAAATTATGATTTAGTAACATTATTTTTAAGACACATGCAATTTAGTATAAAAACATTGTAGCTGAATAACAAATTATATTTCAGGAATTAAACATTTTTCTGACTCGTTCTGAGCACAAGACATATTATTTATTAGGTTTTCTCAGAAGTATAGACATTTAACTGCTCATCCCTATTGAAGAGCATGTTTCATTTAGTACTTAAAGAGCCTACCTGAATGCAAAATTGATAACTACAACTGGGTTCACAAGCTGCTCAGAATGCAAAGATACCCATTTTTCATGTTCAAATGCCAACTGGAACCCAAAAAGTTGCATTTCATGTTTGACAGGTGCACACAGTCAGATTTTACAGATGTGCCTAAGATCTCATGCTTTCAATAATTTGGCATCTCTTCTGCGGTAGATACAAAACAGATCAAAGGATCAAAGATAGCAAATGTTGCAGGGCACTGAAATACCATCATGTATTTTCCAGTGCTGTAAATACTCTCTGGAGGTCCGTGTATATGCTCTAAAAGAAATAGATTGCCTCGACATGAGTTCAGTTGACACAGTCACTTTATTTAAAAGGTAAGACTTAAATACAAAGCTCTTTATTCTGATAATTCCTTCAATGATTTTTAAATGTCCTTGGACTGTTGAGTATTATATAGAGCTGTAATATATGTAACACATTCTTCTGTAATGAGCGGGAAAGTACATTTTTCAGTATCAGATCTAAAAGTGCCTCCAGAGCTTCAGTGTAAGATTATTTATTCTATTGTTAGTGTTTCTAGCTGTTTGTTTGAACGTCACTGGGGATTCATGTCAAACGGACAACGAAAAAACACTTCTAACTACAGGTAGTCTTTTTGGTTTTCTTCAGCAATAGGAAAACTCAGGCAAACCCCAGGCAGTGTGTACCCTCGGCACCACCCTGGAGTCCTTACAGCAGAACAGGTTGCAGCAGGATCCCACCCCATTAGTAGTTCCTTCCTGCCAAGTTCAGTCACTCCAAACTTTAATATTGCATGAAGAAATAATTTTTTAGCTGAGCAGATGGGTGAAAGAGCCTGTGAATAACACTTGGTTAATTTTGCCTCATAAAGCTTTACATTCCATCACTGTAAAACAATCCAGATCTGAACAAAAACAAGGCAGACACACCTTCAAACAAAATATCTCCAGGTCCTCTTCCTACCTTGAATGGCAAAGGTAGGGACAGAACGGGAAGGCCCAGTCTAAGCAAGGGCAGAAAGGAGTAAGAAGTCACATAGGTTGTATTCCCCACCAGACAAAGTCATAGCAATGTTTGTACCTCACAGTTTGGTGACTGATTTTGATGAATTCTCCCTAGTTAAAACAGACCAAGACTGCACTCCACAGTCCTCTGCAAGGCTGTGCTGAGCAGAGTCGTGTGCAAGACATTTTACTCCTTAGAGCTATTGCTTCATGTTCTCTGTGCACTCAGGTGAGTGGCAGTGTTACAGTGCATTAGTTACATTTTCTAGTTGTCTCTTGTTCTCTTCGCAAACACAAACATGGATTGTTGGACCAATCTAGATCACTCCAGAACTTTGGTGTTTGATGTTAGATTCTTCAAATTCCATCTGGCACTACTCACATATCCTGCCCAAGAATAAACGGGTCTTAAATGAGGCGTTGCCTCTTTACTCCAGTGCTAATGGGAAGGGGAAGGATTTTTCTGACTGAAAGAATAAAGGTCAGAAATTGCGTGAAAATATGGCAGACTTTAAATGTGGGACTCTGATAATCTGTGGCAGAAGTACTAAATTCACTCTATTCACTTCTACTTTATAGCATGAGTTGAACTTGCAGGTTGCAGATCCATCGTTACTTCAGGATTTTTTTAAAAGGTCTTTAAAAAACAAAGTAAAAAAACTAGTGGTTTTATTTGAAATTCTGCTGTGCAAAACCCTCTGCTGTGTGAGAGGTCAAGCCAAATGAATGCAATAGTTCTTTTTGGCTCCAAAATCAATAACTCTTTGGAATTACTGCAAAGACTTGGTGTACTGCTGCCAACCCTTCAAAAGAAAAAGATCTATTTTCAGTGCCCTTATACTCACCCTGTCCACTTTGAAATTATACTACCCATTGACAGAATTAATACAAGGGCAGTTTCCAATTTAATTGATGCAACATTTTTTCAGTGGAGAAAATACAACTCTTTGTAGTAACTGATTTGTTACGAGTAAATAAACAGTAATTATGTAGCCTGATATTCACTGTGTTACACAATCCATTTAAGCTCCTGCTCTACAGATGTTTAAGTCTATACAGATGGTTGGCAGCAGACTGATGGCATGTTTACTGCCTATCTGCAGTGTGCAGGGACTAAAGTCACTAAATCTGCAAAATGTGGTAGGAGATCATACTGATTTTCTAGCAGCCATCCAGCATTACATAGAAACTTTGTCATGAAGATGTACACAAGTTACTTAGTCCTGCCTGTGAAGGCGTTAATTGAGTGAGAGCAGCCTACAGATGCAGCCAGTCTTGTTTTCAGATGCAAACTGTGTGCCTGCAGCTTGTTGCGTGCCTCAGCCCTGCAGTTCCCACTTGGATGCTGGTCTTTTTGTTAAGCAAGCGTCAACATTTTGAAGGGCAGATTTAGCAAAGAAGGCAACCAATGTAAAATAAAATTCATATTTTTGGAAGTTTAGCTTTCCTTGTGTTAAAAGCAAGGCTGTGTACAACGAACTGTAAAAACATGGCAAGAAATGACAATGTCTTAACTGATAATATCTACAAGAAATAAAAACCTGCAGAAATCTCAACTTGCTGTCAAAAACAGTCCAAACATTACACACATGGCTTGTACAGCTAAGAACCTGGAACCAGAGTGTGCTGAAGTGCTAAACTGGCTTTTGACAGCACTAGCCTCTTGCAGAACAGGGGATGATTTTTTTTCATTTCACTGCATTCTCTTAGTTCCATTCGGTGACTATTTAATTCAAACCTGAGAAACCAACTGTGAGCTGAAAAAGCAGAGAGGCTGATATCCCTCTCAGACCTTTCAAAAAATATGGGAGGGGAAGAGGAGGAGATCTACTACCACTTCTGAAAGCTTAGTGAGATTGTGACCAGAAAGAGCTACTGCTGTTCAATTCACTGGTAGATATTGTTCCTCTTCTCTAAAAAGTCAGCTAGTTTTCAATGTAAGACTATTTTCCCCCATTTAAAAAAATGTTCTCAGTACATTTTAGGTATTTTTTTTCTTTCTTTATGTGAATGCTAAGTGAGGTACAGTTGCAGTCCATATGCAACTTGGTCCGAATTGTAAGTAAGAAAGCTTGGTAGTATGAAAGTATGGTAAATACCAAAGAAAGTATGGTAAATAAGCAATGAGTTGAGGCATATATGATAGAAATAATGGAGACAGAGAATAAGAATAAATACTATTTATTGTTTCATTGTTTAAGTAAGGAGGCTTCAATTTGTGACCTGCAGGTTTTGTGTAGCCTGCCAGGACAGCTCTTCTTGCTCACAGCCCATTCCTCATTGCCATTTTTCCTATTAATTTCTCAGAGCAACCTGCGAGTCAGATGGAACACTGCTGGCAGTAATCTTGTCCAAGCATCTCTCTTTCCTAGGGATGCTGAAGGCAATTGTTTGTACAGAATAGGGACTGAAGAAACTCACAGAGATTCTCTCTCTATCCATGCTCTGTAAGTGTGGTTACATATTAATGGTCCAGCCTTCCTCTGGCACTAGAAGAAGGTCTGAGACATGTTTTATATAACTTGCTTAAACAAACGTCCAGTAGCAAAAGGAATCAACATTTCCTTTGGGAAAAAAGGTTTATGCAAAACAACAAAAAAAACCAGCTATTTAAACTGTGAGTTTCAACATGCTGATTTAACATAACGATACTTAAATCTCTCTGCTTTTAACCATTGCACTAGCAAGTAACTGTGTCTGTATTCAGAAATTACCTGTTCCCTTATGTTTAGTTCAGAAATCCAGCCCATTCCCAATCAGAGAAATTTATTTGAAATTGTTGATTTTCTTTAGTGGAGTGTGTGTGTGTGTGTGTGTGTGTGTGTGTGTGTGTGTGTGTGTGTGCGCGCGCTTGTGTGTGTGTGAAGAGGTTCATTATGAGGTCATGCTACTTTTAGCGTATCTGAATGAAAATTTAGATTCTTGCAGTAGAAGTGCCAGCCATGACGGGGAATGAGACGTGCTGATTAAAAAGAATCAAGAAAAGGAAAAAAGAATATTGCTTTTTCAGAGGTGCAAATTGCAAGTCAAGCCATGGTGAAAATCTGCTTGTCTGCACTGTTTATTTCATAACCTTCAGCTATCAAAGCTCTTAGAGGAAAACTGGCAGACTACTAGTGCTCTGCAAATACTTTGGACTTCTCAGTTTTTATTCATTTCAAGATGTTTCTTCTCCCCACTAAAAAGGTTTTCTATATTTCAAGAGCATAGCAATAATATGGCTATATTTACAGCACTTCTTATCTGTTAGACATACAATGTTTCCATGCGAAAAGACAATCTTCTGTATGAGGCTAAAAAAGATTTTGCAAAACCTTCCTTTCTGGGGGAGAAATTAAAAAAAAAAAAAAATCAGAGATGGATATAAAGAGCAAAAATACAATACCAATTGGATATGGTTTCTCACTATGATTGCATAAAAGCTCCTGTAACTATATACGATGGAGGCCGTATCTCTAAGCTAGATAAGGCTCCATTTTTCTTTCCAAAGTATTTGGCAAGTTTTGCCGGCATAGATGGGTTTTTACATTCCAATGAGAAGAGGTGTTGGTTCCCCTCACATCCCTCCATTAAAAGGAGATGCAGGTTTCCTTGTGAGGTAGGTCTAAGAAGGTTGCAAATGCATATGTAATAGTCAAGAATTGATAAAGATATGTTTAGAAATTTCAGCTGAGGTTATAGAAGATGTGACTGTGACTCTCAGAAGTGATATGACAGAAACAGTGTTTCCGTGAACAAATCCACAAACATAAGACAAATGGAAAAAAGACTTGAGATCATGGATAATTCAACATGTGGCAGAGGAAAAGTAAATATTTTATATATATTTAGGCACAGACTTTCCACTTCTGATTTCAGATGGATATGAATGTTGACAGTTCCTACCTCATGTTTTTGCTCTGCCATTTTTTCATTGTTTCTATTGATCATCAGTCACTAATATTACAAGAATTATACCATTCAAGTACCATCACTCTGACTTCATATTATCTACATCATCCTAATTTTTTATGCCAAATTTAACAATTATTTAAATGACATTTTTAAATACATAATTTCAACTGCTCATTACAAACACAGGAAAGGTATCGAGTGAGCTATGAACTGCATCAGTAGATGACTTGACATTGTGATATTTCAAGAATATCAAGTTATTAAATTTTCTCTTAAAGAGCAAGAAAAACGACCACTATTCATTACAATTAAGTATAATACCTAAACTAAACGAAGGCATTTGGAATTAGACAAGCACTAAGGAGTAGAAGGACTTCCCCTACAGAAATGTTGCCCCAATTTTTGCAAACCAAATAATGAAATGACAAGTGCAATTACTGTCTGAGGTGTTTAGAGCAACTAAACCATCTTTTTGGAATATAACATCACTTAAATTAAATGCAGTCAAGTTAGTAGAAGGGTTGGCATGTCCTGCCTCTTTATCACAACAGGGGCCACTAGAGAGTGAGAGTAAGGAATCTGGTTCTTCATTTTCCCCTAACCCAAACTAGCTGATCCAAGAACAACTCTTCAGATGAAATTGTAGGCACACATAGTGTTCGCCACCTCCTGGCCATGCCAAGGGTGACGGTGAGTAAGAGCAAAGGGCATAGTGCCTGTGTCACGTTGCCTGACCACCCAGCCCTGTTGCAGGACCTGAGGATGTTCCCATGGCGGGTCAAGGTCCACAGAGCACAGGATAAGCCTCTGTCTCGGAAGGCAAAGGGAGCAACTTGTCACCTTGGTGAGAGAGATTGCACTGAAACTGCCTGTGGCTACTCACACAATCCACCTGTGCAGCGGATAGAGTTAAAACAGGAGCAAACCTCTCAGATGCCTTGTGTGGGCATGGTGTGTCATCTCCCAGTACTCATTAGGGAAGGAAGAGTGGGCAGATGTGGGAAAGCACCATCATCAGTCTCATCATCCATCTGTGTTTGCAGGGTTTTATCTATTAGAGGATGAAGATTACAGTAGCTATAAAACTCCACCCAGAGATAAAAGGCAGAGCACTTATGGAAAGCTGGAAGCTGTTCATGGAACTGTGCACTATACATACAAATAGTTGCTCAAAATTAAAATTCTCTTTCCAGCTGCGTCTGCTTTTTCTAACAAGAATATGCAGTTTTTATAAGTGACTATGCTATGATCTTGTTAGAAAAAGGAGCATTTTGTAAGTAGCATGTGTCATAAACAGTCATTACTTCCTGCAGTCACTAAAAAAATAGCAATATTGACAAGGATGTGAAAAACTTAAAAAATTGAAGTTAGATGATGAAGGCCTTAGAATGCAATAGCTAAAAGCTCTTGCCAAAGCCATATGATGGAATAATTCTCATAAATGTGTTACCCAGTCTTCTGGACATGCTGCTAAGTATAAAATACAGCACAATAACTGATTTTTATCTCTCAAATCAAGACCATTCCCTATATGATTTCCACCCAGCTATATAGCAACGTAATTATTTTGCTCATATTAACATTTCTTGCTGAATATTGTATTCTCACACTGAAACTATTTAAAGTCAAACAGTGAGATTTAATCTTCCCTTTAAAATAATTCAGGAAGGACAAAAGTTACTTTTAAATAAGTTTGTAAGTTAGTCTTCATTTGCTTCTGAGGCATAAATGAAAATATTTGTTGTTGAAAAATGTGGTCTGAAAGTTGAATTTAGCTGGGAAAATAAGATACTTTAAATAAAAAAAGGAAATATCATTCTGAATTCAGCATATTGCTGAAAACTCAAAGTAAGGAAAACACATTTCCTGCATTTTCTTGAATTTTTTATCCTTTTCATTCAGAAACATTGCTTCTTTCTAAAAAATGTGAAGGAAAAAATTATCTGTGAAGAAGATAACAACACCCCAGCTAAGAGGAAAGGGGAAATTTTCATAAGTAGTTAATCCTGCAGGTTTCTGTGATCAGTGTTCAGATTTCCAGGACGTTTGCAGATGGGAACCCGCAATAGCTTCCCTGGATATTTTATATTCTGTAGATTTGTTATTTTGTTAGCAAGATACCATTTCTATTTATCATTAAAGGCTTTTTG
The DNA here is from genome assembly GCA_013399855.1 of Oxyruncus cristatus. Taxonomy (NCBI): domain Eukaryota; kingdom Metazoa; phylum Chordata; class Aves; order Passeriformes; family Cotingidae; genus Oxyruncus; species Oxyruncus cristatus. Next base: position 803,880 of record VXAY01006327.1, on the reverse strand, counting down.
AATGTTGTATCTTGAGATTCAAGGGACTGTATCTGCCTCACTGCAAAGGGAGTTTCAGTATATTGTAGCAACCCTTTGTCCTGTATGATTAGGAGTTAATGAAAACGGGTTTAACACTACCATCTGTTCTAAAGCTACATCTGTACTGTTATACTAAATGTGACAAGGACATAACTACAAGCCCTGGCCCACGATGCCCTTTATTTGTTTGTGTACTCCTTATGCATATTTTTGACCAATGATAACTGGCACTTTCCTAGTCAATGCCAGTCTAGTGTGAGAGTGTAACATAGGCCAGGGACAATTCCCGTGGATGTCAATGAGATCCAAGAAGTGTAGTGGAAGAGAATTTAACTACCGAGGCAAAAATTGTGCAGTGACACTGCCTTCAAGGCTAGAGAACAGATCCCAGACCATTTACTTAACTAGTGCTTCCTGCTAGGTTACCATGACTTAATGAGTAATAACATATTAACCAGGTTGTGCTGTAATCTTTTTCTCAAAAAAGGTTTAGAAGCCAACAAGTTTTGAAGAACGTTTAAACGTATGTTGCTGACAGAGTTGTACCTTAACGTGGCTTGGGTAGTTGAAGTGCCCAAGGCTAACGTATAACAAGTATATATACACCAGGGTTTGACAACACAATGGTTTGTAAAATACAGTTACTGTTTGGGGATGTAGTTGATGAGAATGTCACTGACGTTTATTACAGAAAAATTACTTTTTTTTTTCAAACTTCACTTTTGATTTTCCGCACCTGTTCTCACACGCCATCTGGATCAGAAAGCAGTCAGTGCTCAGGGTTATTAACACAAAATGGAAACAGGATGAAACTTACTCCAAGACATCATTGTTACTCAGGTCTCTGTGTACCCTTCCACTCAAGACTTTTTGGTGAGAATTTCCAAACTCAAACACACCCTGATTTTTAATACTCTCCTTTCAGTGTGGCTATTTTGAGACACACAGCCTAAATCAGCTGCTGGCAGAGCATCCCAGTCCTAAAGTGACGTTTCTCTCTTTCCCCATGGGAAACCCTTCAGTGTTTTAAGCCACGAAAAACATGCATGTGGTTGACAGGAACATGGCTTCCTCTGAAGAGCCACCAAGGGGAAGATGAGGAGGCAAGGAAAAGGAGTCCCCTTCCTGGGCACAGCGTTGGACAGCACTGCCAGATAGGCATAAAGCTGCTGTCAGCCACTCGTCCTCCCCTTCTCACTGCTGCTAAGGAGGCTTTGTGCCAAACGCCTGCACGTTGAAAAACATTTGTTTTGTGCTATAAAACCCAGTGGCTAACAGCTGCACATGTTGTCTCCAGCATTATAAACCTGTCGTCGGCGTGGTATTGTTTACATATGGCTACAAGGCCTCAGAGCTGAACATCCCTACGCAGTGCAGCGGCAGCCAACACTTTCCTGACAGCTGTGTCAACTGGAAGCAGCACAGCCAGCTTATTTGTTTCAGCAGAAGCCTCAGTAGCCCCCACCTCAAAGACACAAATCAGATTCTTTCATTTTTTTAATGAGCTCAATGTTAATAATAGATCAACTGCAGTGCAGATGCTGGAGTGGAAATAGCTCACATTTCACTAACAAGGCACATAATTCTCCTAGAAATAATGGATTTCAACTGAAATAGTTGCAGCCAGCCAGGCAGTACTTATAATGCATGACCAAGTGTCCAAAATGAAATCAAAATCTGGGAAACATGCAAAGGTGCTAATTTTCTACATCAGTGGAATTTATCAAGTTCCTACTGATTAATATGAAAAGCTGTTTTGATGTTCAGCTGATAGGGTTTTGTTTTGCTTGCACAGACTTGAAAGACATTGATTTAGATATTACAGGAACTTCTAGATTGACAGATGCTTTTAAACTAGTAAATCAATTCTCTCTGCATTATAAATGGTAGTTATTAAATGGGGGATTTTTTTTTATCCCTATCTTAGTGACAAGGTTCCTATCTATTGAGAAAACAGTTACAATATTTTTCTTTATATACACATACCAAGGTTTTTCTTGAAAAATCAGAGTTTAATTCCCTGTTTCTTCCATCATCTTCCATTACTCAAAAATATTTATTAACCTTCCCTGTTCAAAGGGGGTAATTTACCCAGGATCCTTTATGTAGTATGATTTGAAGTTGCTTGGCAAGAGGAAAGATAAAAGAGAAATACATAAATCAGCATTTGCTTTAGAGCACATGCTATCCCACAGAACTCTGTCCCAGATCATTAAAACTCAGGTTAACCTGCTTACCTTCATAGGGAGGGTTATTCCATAGTTATTCCTTAGCTGTAAAAGAGGGAAGCACAGGCACACACATCTGGTGTACATTTGCTCCAAATCTAGATTTTAAAAGTCGTCTCTGATTCTTTTCTGGTGGAGTAGATGGAACCCTATCACATAGCAGAACAATTTCAGATTGGGAAAACTCACAAGTCCAGGACTCACAGGTTTCTGAACTGAGGTACTTTTTCTTAACTTTCCACAGGATTTTATTTTGCAGTTTCAGGACCTTTAGGCATGTTGACAACCTCTAATGAAATGCTGCAGCATTCCCAAGTCACTGTCAACATGAACTGGTCCCAGTAGCTGGCACGAACAGAACAGCACAGTGGATACACAGCTGGGCTTTGAACTGGCTTTATTCTACTAATGCTTTTCTAACGTTATTTTGGGTTGGTTTCTGGAACATATTTGTCCAGCAGGCACAAGTTCACTGCATTGCATAATGTGGATATTCTCCCTGAGAAGAGGCCTGTGGAAGAGGTAAGGTTTGATCCAGCAATGTGCTAAGCATCTCCAGGGAAATGCAAACTATTCCACACTTCCAAGTTTTGCAACACCTTACAACACTGGTCTCTCATACTTCATTTTCCTGAGCATTACTAATCTTACCTTTAAGGATCACTAGTGCTACAATTATTAGGGGTGGGATATTTAACTATTACCATAAATAGTCCCGGTTTTCTGATCTCTGCCAACACGGGCTGTGGAAGCCATGAATTTTCAAAGACCTTAGGTTCTCATCAGAAAAATGCAGACTGAAATGCTCTAACCATGCTAGAGAACTTCACTGCTAGAAATGATTGTGAGTGTGACCTGCACTCAGAGTCCCTTGCGTGACATTACTCTTTTCAGAAGGGGTGAGCAGAACCCGTTACCCTGCTTGATGAACGCATCTTGGAGAAGGTCAAATACCTGCTGAGTAATGCCTCTGCTCAAACAGACACTCCAACAGTGAACATCCATATACTGTGGTTGGGGTTCATTCTCCTGGTGGCCGGCGTTCATGGTCATTTCTGATGGTACACTCCTCGTATCTAACAATAGACACTTTTGGCCCTGCTTTGATTAGTAGTCCCTGAATCAGTGGGTGGTCACCAAGCTGCCATTAGTCTTTGTTCTACCCAAAGGGCATTGGTCCTAGTTTATCTAAAATATTTTCTTTAAAAGTTTTGTCTTTGATTGAAAGCACCAGCCTGAACTAGCTCTTAATCTTATGTATTATAGATTATGCTAAATTGGATAGAATTTGAAAAATTACCTTTAAATGTCTCATAGTTATTAATCATCATCCAGGGTCTGTCAGCCCCCACAGGATGATCAAAGACCATTTTTTGCCTTTGTGGTGTTTTGCTACACATTGGTAAAGGTTATGACATTCTCATTCAATACTTCTTACTTCCTTAACATTAATGACCAAAACGGGCAGTGAAAATGCAATACTCCTAGAATAGATTAATTTCAGCCCCCTATTTGTATTCATTGGTTTTATTATCATCACACGTTATCTGTTATGGTCTGGCATTTAAAAAGGAGGATGACTTTATGCAGTAAGTGCAATAACTAATAAAATAGTAAAATAGCATTATGTTCCAGCAGATAAATATATATTAGTGTTTCATAGAACTAGACTTACTGACCAGCCAATGAAAAGGGAATTAATCTAATTTATTGTTATATCATTTTTGTCTCGGAGTGTGTACATTAGTCTTTATGTGATTAATATACATTAGTGCTAGAGCACCCTTTTCATGCCCTTAGTAATTAGCCATTGCTTGATGTGAGGCCATAATTCTGTCTACTTAAAAGCAATTATAATCTATCATGTATGGGCGTACTCAGACTTTTAAGTTTGGGGCTCTTTCTCAAGAAGACTTCAGATTTTTTATTTGCTCATATCACATCTGTTCGACACGGGAAGCCTAAAAATTGTCATGAACACCTTTAGTTGAAAGAAGACTATGAAAGCTGAAGTAACAACAACAATAGCTGAGAAAAAGATTTCAGTTTGATTGAAGTTTTGGGTATCCTTGAAATAACACCAATATTTCTTCTCCGGAAAGAACATATGGATTGCAATATCTGTCACCTATTTCAGATGCTAAGTTTAACAAGTAGGGAACTGTGTTTTAGGATGCCTCCTAAACTTGAATTTTCTATTATTTCTCTTTTTCTCTGTTTCCCTCTTCCTCCAAATTTTTTTCTACAGAATTTGAGGGTGTCCTCCAATGACATGCTGTATTGTGTGTTTAGCAGTTAGTGGTATGTAACACCAAACTGACAAAATATAAACTAATGCTCCAAATTTTAAAATGTTATTAGGATTATTAAGGTTTAGGTAAGAAGAAATTGATCAATTTTTGAAAATATTATTATTACAGGCACTTTCCACAGATCTGTGTTTGAAGTTTAAGTATACACTAAACTAAGTACATGAATTGCCTTAATTAAGTTTAGTCTTCATGGATCTTGCAAAGGGAAGTTGAGCAATTGAAAACGAAAGATAAAACTGAAGATGCCCTAATAGAGATATGAATAAACAGATAAAGCTGGAGTAGCTGAAGCAGACTTCCTAACAGTCCTCGCTATTTTCAGATGACAGAACTGCAAAATACAGACAACTTTTTTTAATATTTTATGTGATTTAAATGCCTCATATCAAAACTGTGACCTTCAGAAGTCACAATGTTAGCAGGGCTGAGCCCATTAGCAAAAACATGTTGAAATGTTGCCGTGGTCCAGTGTTCAATTGATATATAAGTCTCTAGTACCAAGACATTATGGCTACAGTCCCTAAAAGAAATTTTGATACTCACGTACCTCTTCTGGTGAAAGAAAAGGAATAAGCTGCACAAGTAGGAAATACCATCCTAGTGTTATCACCAGGATTCAAACAAGAGCTGCATCTGCTGGATTATTTCTCTCAAGATAATGCATCTTTTAATGGCAGTGGTACATACCCCTGTATAGTACAGCTTTCTGCCTTCTGTGTGAATACTGTGAGCTAAGTCCTGGTTTGCTCTGTTGTTTTGGCTGACTGGGTGTTGCTCTGAAAACAATCACTTGTGATCATATGGTTGCTCACCTCTAAATCACTAGCAAATTATGTAGGGGTTTTTGTTTTCCAATTGATCTTGCCTCTCATGAGCCAGAGAAAGTAGATATTTTGATTTTTTTCTTTTTGAGTAGGTGCAGCCTTGTTTCTGACATCTGCATCTTCTGTGGCCTCTGTTCTTGTTTGATCTTTCTGGTATGAATTGAATTATTGACTTTGTGCAACTGACATAAGGATCTGGTTTCATGGACACCACCAAACTGACTGAAGTCTCCAGTTTCCAGGGAATGCAGCTGGGCCATACAAAGACGCTATGTCCATATTGGTTACTCTAATAACAGAATACTTCCCCAAACCAATGGTGTTAGAGATGAAAAAAAAAAAAAAATGGGGATAGTCAAATACATAACAATTGAAGTAACAATCTAGTGGATTATGTCAACATGAGGATTTTTTGTTCACTAAAATGTGCCCCTAATATTAGTGTAACTGACCAAGTAATTTATGGGGACAGGGCTGGCATTTTAGGAAAATAAAGGGAATTATATGCATGATACTTCTGTTAATGTTCCTGACAGCATACATACACTAAAAGCGTGTCACAGTAGCATAAGAAGTCTTGAATAGGCTCCCCATCTTGAAAAGTTTTGTTACAGGAGCTGTCTATTACCTATACTAATAGATGTGTGAAACTGTGTTATGCTTGGCTATCGTTACAAGCCGTGTGTTATTTTGCTTAGCATGCTGAAAACCCACCCTTTGGAATGTCACTCCTTCCCTGCACACCATTCTCCATTAAGCTGTCGTGGCTCCCCTGTTGACGTGCTGGTTTAAAACACAGCAGGGGAAAACATGGAGCAAGCACAGATTTGGGTAAAATAAAGCTAAAACCTTAAGACACTGAAATCAGCACAACATTTGTGAGGGTCCAGCACTGTCTGGTATCTGAAACTTGCTCTCATGGAGCTGATTATCTCAGAAAGCTGAGAACTGAAAATTCACAGATTCCCTACTATAAAACAAAATTCTGGCTTTGACAGTAGGGGAACACTTACTCTCCCTTAAAAGGCCATGTAAGTCCAGGTTTCGTGGGAATGTTTAAATTAAAATTCAGTTCAAATTTCTCATTCAGCTGGCCTTTCTGTCCATCATATATAAATACTCATATGAAAAGCTCTTTAAAACCATAATGAAAAAAAATCTGCTTAGGTTAATACGTTGTCACAAGCACAAGTAAACTGACAAGGAATGTATTCAAACTGGAAATGAGAAAGTCTGTAAAGAGCAGAGCACTGAAATTCAGACAGCCTTTAGGAGGGGCAATGCAGATCAAAAATGAGAACAAGTTTTATGAGTCTCATCAAAAGTACTTAAGCAAATGCTGTCCATAACAAGGACATACAAACACAATGAGTCAGGATGTCCCTTCCTTCAAGTTTTCAAACTAAATTTTCAATATTTACTCTCACCTTGAACTAGTTCTGGAGCAGAAATTAGATTAAATTCCACAGCTTGTTGGGCTCCCTGATTTAATACTGGTAACAACCTATATGCCCAGAGGCATAGCTAAAAAGTTAAGAATCAGTATTTTCAGAAGATTAGGTAAGAAGAGCGTCAGCTGAAAAGTACATGTTATAGTCTTTTCCTTTTTATGTAAGGCTAAGTAACACTGCTTGTGATCATTTATTTAGATTGTGTCATCATGGGACCCAAGTTAAATGCAGAACTTTTGACAAGGCTGAGCTGCTCATATGCTCCCCAGGATGTCTGCTCTTTCTAATCTAGCTGCTACCATCTGGACACTGTGAACAGACAAATGCACAACCTAAGTCAGGTGGGTCTTATGCCACTTCTAGCAACTAAATACCTCTATAGTGAAACACAGTTAAGTATAAAATTTCTTTAAGTTTGATTGCATGTTTACAGCTATGGGCCATAATCTTAACTCTTACAATAGCAAAATCCTTTTTGAAGTTGTCCAGTTGTCCAGCAATTTACACTGTCAGCAGTTTTCTTGGATTTTTAGTCATCTTTTCCTCAGGCTTTGGATTGAATGAGAGCTTGCTTGAGAAAAGATCTGAATCTGGTTATTGCTGATTAAATGAGAAGTCAGATTGCTGTGAGCCATGAAGTGACCAGCTCTCACTGGGCTGGCTTCTTTAAAACTTACACAGCTGTTGTCTCATTGCATATTTACATACACATATATAAATAAGCACTTTGTCAGACTCTTGCTCTATAGGAAGGAATAGATACAAAGCAGGACTCCATGATGTTTAGAACATTGCTGGTTTTCATAGTGGGATCTTCATGGGTCCTAAGAAAAGCTTTTATGGAAACAGTTCATCTCCCTCTTGAAAATGGCACCTTATAATCTGGTCAAGATCAGGGACATGTTGATACAAGGAATACCACAGTGGACACATTTTTGAATGATGCGATCATTCTGCTCTTATTTAACCCCATCACTGCTTTGGATGTCTTTCTGTCCTGCTTTTTTTTTATTTAGTTGATGGCATAGAAGATATACTCAAGAATATAGCTTGCTATAATTCCCGTGAATAGCTTACAGTAAAGTTATTGAGTTTGTGTGTACTGCAAAAAAAATAAAAGCAAATCTTTTCAGTGTGTCATTAATTCAGTTTATTATAACCATAAAATGTATTGACTAGGAGTAGTACTGGGTCTGTGTTTTTCAACCCATTTGTCTTGTTACTGAAATAATGCTTCAGCAAAACTATTTTTTTTCTCCTTCATGCCTCATACTTCCTGCACACTTATTCTTCTGCTAATCTAAAGGGGAAGCTATGATGCTGAAAGCAAAACTTTCATCTTCTGGTCTTTCATACCAAAAAGGCTACATGATTTATTTGCTGTCTTCATTAGTGTCACTGAAAAAGGATTCAAAACGTTAAAGTTTCCAGCGAAGGGCAAAAGCAAGAACTATCCATAAATCAGTAAAGGCTTGAGGACCTTTAAATTATTTATTTTTAATTATTATAGTTAATAATAATTTAATGTGGCCTAGAATAAATTAATTGATTATTATTGATTATTGTGATTACTTCAGAACAGAGAACTCTCACCCTGGCTTAACAAATTGACTGATAAACTGACTACATTGTTAAACACTAGCCTGGAAGTAAAAGATAAGAAAGCACAGGCTTTGTACTGTGATCAAGCAAGCTGTCAGTCAAAGCTGCAGAAATATAGCTGAGGAGTTTAAGAACTGAAGGAGCATAAGTTCAGGCCCAGGAGGTGAAACATAAGACCAGACAATATGCCAATTAATGGAATTAAAGCAAAAAGATTTAAAAGGGGTTTCCCTCAGGAGACAGCATGAAGGAAAAAACAACAGTTGATTCAATAAGGACAAAAGCACAATTGAGCTAACTATGAAAAGGATCAGAATATTTACAGATGATGGTGTCTGAAGAATTAAGGAACACTGGCTTGCAATTACTCTGAATTTATATGCCCCAGTAGCATGTTCTAATTTGGTCCTGTCTATCCGCTGAACAAATATGGTCATCCTTAAATTCCAAAGCAAAAGAAATAATTCCTTTCTAGTTGCAGTCAGACTATGAAACTGATTACGATCAGCAAAAATTCAAAGACTATAACAAACAAAGGCAACTTCACTGAAGTTTCCTGTCCATCATCTGTATCAGCATTTGCAGGCTTCACAGGAGTTTGAGGTTTATTTTACCAATACTGTGTTTATGAGATTCATCAGCAACACAGGTCTTCACACTCCTCTTCCCATACAATGCAAGGCAGAGAAGGGTGAGTCAGAATGGCACAGAAATTCCCCTTTTCCATGCAGAACTCTAGCAGGCATTGGTTGGGAAGGTGTGTGTGTAGACAAGAGTTGTTCCTTGTGCTGGATTTATTGCTGATGAAACCAGGTCGTCTCCCAGGAAGGAAGTCTCGCCACTCAATAAGAGATGCCTTTCAGAGGAGTTTCACAAACTCTGAGCAGAGCATCCCTGGTTTTAAGGTGTCTGAGGTTTACAAATCATATTTTACCCTACATTAGTGAAGATATTTCAAACTAGAAAAGGGGAGATAATAAAAGGAAAGTAGAAGAAAATTTTAGTGTCTCTGTGATTAAGATTCAAAGGATTTCAAATATTTCAGCTATACAGAACTGTATGTTCAGAAATCTGCATGAACCAGCATCCTTTCTGAGGTAAAAACTGTTGCTGAGGTATTCAGCAAATACAATGCTCTCGAGAGCAGCCACATCCCTCAGTGAAACACAGAGCTCTGAGCTGAGAGGGAGATGGCCCTCAGTGACCCCTCCAGGGCAAAGAACTATACTATCAGTGAGCCTCACTCACCTCTTGCTCCTTTAGAAGGGGGAAAATTTCATCCTTTTTTGTATTTGGCTTCCCACCCTATTCCATGTCAGTCTGGTTCAAATCAAATCATAATTGTCAATTACTCATCAGCATGCTGCTAATCTGCATGCCCTTCACAGCGTTGCTCACTTCACATAGCCGGGAAAGAGTTAATGATGTGGACTGCCAGCTCCAGTGGAGCCTCAGTGTCCGATTTGGGAAAGCAGGACAGGGGAGTTCTGTGGGGCAGAGGTGGCTTCCTGCTTTCAGCTCAGCTACTCGCGAGGACCCGATGGCCAGCATCCTAGGATTCCCAAGCCTGTATTTTCTGGGTTTAGTTTTTTGTGTTTAGTGAGCTTCCATTGTCATTCTGTTTCCAGATTTGCAATACGGAACTTTCCCCTTTTCTTGCTGGAATGCAATTTAGTTTGTATCCAACATTTGAAGAAAAGGCAGAAAAAAAAGCAAGCTTCCTATGGTAATTCTGCTTCTCCAGAGTTAACAAATCCCAATATGCTGGCTTTGCAAATCCAGGCAAGTTTCTAAATGTGAGGAGGTGAAAATATGATGTTGTTGGGGTCAATTTGCTACCATGACATTTTCCAGAACCAGGGGAGAATTTCTCCAACAGTAATTAAGCTGTGCTTGTACAGGGACAAGCAAAGAGGAGATCACACAGTCTTAGGAAAGTCTGTACTGTCACAGGCAGGTACTCTGACTTCACTGTTGTTATTTCTCTGTTCTAGCAACTACACTTCTACCACTTCCCCAAAAAATAATCGCAAAGACATTACTTTGTTTTCTGAACTAATCATTTGGCAAATTAATTCCCATAAATCAAATCCCTGCTAAGTCACATGCAGAGTGGTGTGGTTGGATGGTAGGAGAGGGGAACAAGAAATATTGGCACTCAGGAAGTTAAAAAGAGCAAACTGATATTTTTTAATTTGTTGAAACAAAAATTGCTCCCTGGATGGAAGACTATGTGCTGTGTTTTGCCTGGAGCAAATGTTTATGGCTGAGTTATAAAATAGAAACTTGTGGCATCTCATAGCGCTGCACACGCAGACACAGACAGAAGTCAATTTCTGTTCAATTGCTTACATCAGATTAAATCTCTGCTGTCTCAGCAATTAATGGGTGTCTTGGGAAGCATCAGGTCCTTCATCTAACGCTGTCTTGTGTCAGCTTGTTACAATGATGTGTGGTATGCTTTTGTTATGCCCTCCATGGCACCCAACAGTACTTCAGGTAACAGCACAGGGAACCAAAACTAGAGTAGCCATGTCCAGAGGAGATATTTTGATGGCAACTCAAAAAGCAGAGATGGTGCTTTGCTTTATCAGAAGATTCAAAAGTCCTGAACCTTATTTTAGCTGTGTGTCTTTCTAGGCAATGCTAACAACTCAATAATCACCAGTGTCATTCTGCAGCAACACGAATGGCATAAGGATCATCTGATTTATTTTTCCACCTTGCACCACCTATGGAGAAAGTGAAGACTTAATGTTTTTTGCAATTTTTTTTCTAATGTGTAGCAAATGATCATTACATGGAGCAGTGCTAGCTTGTGGTTCTGCAAATTGCAAATGTTGCAGAAGAGTGGTTCATCAGTTGTCTTGGTCAGTGTTGCAAAACTAATTTTCTTTTTATATTGAGAGAAGTGCTCACTGCCTTGACACAGCATAAGCTCTTTTGCCTGCACTGTATAGTAATGAGTTTAGTCACTAAGATATAATCTTAATAAGCAAAACAAGCCGAATAACAATTCAGAGTTGAGGCAACTGTAGTCTCCACACAGATTTTGAACTGCCTCTGGGGCTGTTGTGTACATAAAAACCTATACTGGCAAGGTAATTAAGGTGGAGTTCATGTCTTGCTTTAAAGTGGTCTCCTGAATGCCACAAGGTTCAAGCTGTGCTAAGGGCAGCCCCCTTCCAACAAGTCTGCATCCATCCCACCCAGAATCACACATGGTTACTGCAGGCCATGAAATAAATGAGAGCCTTGCAGTGGGGAAAGGTTCCTCAAAGCATTTTGAGATTGTGATGTGGGGTGAATACAAAGTATCTCTGACTGACAGATCCATTACCACTGAGGACTCCGGAGGCCAACCAAAACTCCCAAGTTGGGAAAGGTATTTATTTCCCTCTACCTTTCTCTCAAAATCATGCATACACATTGTTAAGAACAATCATCAACCCATGCATGTGTCTTTGCGAGCTGGGATCACACTGTTCTTTCAAAATATCTTGTCTCTTCCTAGGAAGTATTTTCTTTTTTTCCCCCCTTTCTTTTAACATAATTATGACATTAGTTACTATTGATAGTAAGGGTAACACAGGCCTCAGTAGACAAGACAGCCTAGGAAAATCCCTGATGAAAATGGATGCGGACACAGAGATGACAAGGTATTGCATGAGTGATGGAAGTATTTGTCCTTCAATCCATATTCATTAGACTAATGTCTAGGACATAAGTTTCACTCCACAAAAATTTTGAAAATACGGGTTTTTTTTTTCTGAATTTTTCAAAATACTTTACAAAGGATCTTTTTCGAAGCATATGAGTAATGTGAAATTCAAAATTGAAATTGATCCCATTTACTTCTTAGGGGGCACTCACAAAACCACCTATCCCCTTGAACAGTCTACGTGGTTGTGGATGCCCTGTTGCTGGAAGTGTTCAAGGCCAGGCTAGAGGCTTTAAGCAACCTAGTCTAGTGGAAGGTTCCCCTACCTGTGGAAGGGGGGGTTGCAGCTAAATGATCTTTAAGGTCCCTTCCAAACAAAACCATTCTATGATTCTATGAAATTTCCTCACATTACTACTTTACAGAAATCTTCTCTGACTCAGGTAGCTGTGCTCTTCCTCCTGCTCACCAAAGGCAGTGATCAATGTTCTCCAAAATGCAATGGCTGCAGCCAGAGAAACCTAAGTAAATGGGTTCTAGCACAAGTGGTGCTCAGGAAAACATGTCTCCTGTCAGAATTTCTCTTCAATAGCCACAACAAGAAACCCGAAGTAGGAGATCAATTCTTTTACCCATTCTCAGCAGACATCAGTCAAATTACTTATTCTTTTTGCTGAGGTCAGGAAGGGATGGTCCTTTGCATACCAGACTTTTTTTATTGTTCTAGGTCACTGAATAGACTGACTTTTCTAACTGAAGGTTCAAGCCTTCAGATTGTTACTCATTAACAGGGCTGACTCTCAATTACTTGTTGATTCATGTTGGAATAAGTCACAATTAAGGCTAAAACCCTCAGTATGGTAAAAAGCAAACCAAGTTCAATATATTCTGCAAGCATTGTCCCAGCTGCAAATTAGTTCTGGTTCATAAAGGGCTCTCTGGAATACCAACTGAAATACAAATCTTTGTAAGTAGGATAGTGATCAGCACCTGCTTAGAGGCATAGCAGTTGCCAGTGGAGGCTTTCTGTTCCACAAATAACAATGTCTACTCATAAATGCATGTTCTCTTCTCCCTGTTGTCAAAGGCAATGAGAAATCGCAAAGCAGTGAATTTTCATCAGTTGCTTGCATTTTGATGTCTGTTGCCAAACGCCTGTCAATGAGTTCTGGGGCAAGGGCAAGAAAGAAAAGCCGTCTGACAGATGGAGGAGCAGATGGGGGAGAGTGGGAGAGGAGCCACCCACCCCATCAAGCTGCAGGCAGTAGCCACAGCAGGATTACTGCTTTCTGGAGGCAGGGTGTTTTGTTGTTCTTTTTAGGTTCTGTGTTTTTTTAACAGAAATGGGCCCCATCACCTATACTACAGCATGGTCCACATATTTTCAAGCTGGGTTTCCCAGGGTGTCCTTTATTGCATAGTAACTGAAACCATTGCTTTCAGGTTTCATTACAGGTGACCAGAAAGAAAGAGCACTTAATTGGAGCCAGGACTTTGAGAAAGATCTCCTCTTTGCCCTCCTTCCCATGGACTTGCTTATCTAGCCACAATAAAACTGTCTCCTCTGTCAGATTTACCATCTCAAAAACTTTTCTCTGATCAGCAATTTCTTTGAGTTAAAGTGGACACTAACACTGATAGATAGCTGTGAAGCTAAAAGAAAAATAGTGAACAAATTTAACTCATTGAGCCCTTAAAAATCTATCCACCAAGTTTGCTTTTGTGTGCAAACAATCTGTAAGAAGATTGTAGCTCCCTTCCATGTTTAGTCCCAGGAACTCTTCATGAAACTTGTTTATGCCTTATGATCAGAAGTAGCAGTCTCACCCCTAGGCTTTTTCTTCTTTGAATAGCTGAGCTTGTCATGTGATTCAGTCTTCAAGTGTAAATAGCATCTCTTGTGAATTTTTCTATTCACTTTTAAGGTGTATTTCTGCGTAACAGCTTTAAAGTGTTTTCTCAGCACTTGTGGTTAATAGAATTTGTTCACAGCAATCTGTAAAAATCAAATCAAACACAGAAGAGAATGTCAACACAGCAATGTTTTAAAATGTACATGTATACTCAGCAAGGTTGGGGAGAGAATTACTTTGCGGATGGTTGGCGGTGGAATGGGGAGTGCTCATCTGTTTTTCCAATGTCTCTTGAGCTCTAGCATATTTTGTCAACAGATTCATAAACCACAGAATACATTCCAGAAGGAATGTCAGGAGGTCTTCATCTTCAGTGCTGAATTTCAAAGACTAAACTACTGCAGACGGATGTTCATCTGTCCTGCTCTTCAGATACTCCAAGAGAGTCTGCAACTTACAATTGAATATTTCAATCATATTCCTTTAGACCTTTACTTCCTCAATTTAAATGTATTCCCCAATGTCTAAACTAAATCTCTTCAATTAAATGACTGCAATTAAATTGCTGCAAGTTGAGCTCATTACATCTTATCCTTTCTGCAGTGGACTCAGAGGAGAATTATTACTATTCTCTTTGGTTGCTTATCCTCCTTTTTCTCTTCTGTAGACTAACCAAGCCCAAATCTTTTACAAATACTTCATGTTTCTTAGTCTTCTGTTCTCCCATGAAGCATCTTTACTGTGTCTCTATCTTTTATAATTGTGGTATTCAAATTGGATATAGTGTTCTAGTTGAAGCCTTGCCAAAAAAAACCCTGGTAGAGGAGCCTGTTTAGGAACAATCAGATCTTGAATCTTAAACATTTTCATCCAATGGGATCTATTTCCATAATTAGTAGAGAGCTACTGAAACATTGTAAAACCACTTGAAACCCTGAGGAAACCAAATATTCCAAGCAAGTTTAATATCATATATTCCATGTGAAGTAGTCATAATATATTAAACCCAGTCAGGATCAGGTAAACCATTGTACTTACGTTACTAACACATGGAAGCTGAGAAAAAGCATTTCACCAAGTTCGCTCTAAGAGCTTGCTTTAAGTTGCTCATCAAGAGAATACAGAATCACAGAATCAATTAAATTGAAAAGACCTCTGAGATCATCAAGTTGAACCTAGCAGTCTTGGTCTGTCAGAAGTCTCATGTACATGACTTTAGTTCTAAGTAAAGAGGAGATCCCAAGTTACTTCATTCCCTGTCCCATAATTTAAGTCATTTTATATGTATTTGCAAGTTTATAGTCTGGAATGTATCTAGCTGTATGTCAGTGCTATTCCAGAAACAGGTGCTTTGAGCAGTTCTTGAAAGGTTGTGCATCAAAATTAACATTTCTTGAAGTTAGGCCAATTCTGACAGTGTTATCTACAGGGGGAAAAAAACCCAAACAAAACAAAAAACCCCAAAACTACAACAAAGAAGTAAATTGCAGCAAAGGCAAAATGTCAGCTTTTCATGGCTTTGGAACAAAAGATTTTCATGTTTTACTTTTAAAAGAAATCTTCTGTTATAGAATAATGCTAAAACTATATGAAATGTTTTGCATGCAAAAATAAAATAAAATTCTGTAATATGTCTTTAATGGTGAGCTGTTAACATTTTTCTTCAAAGCAGTTACAAAATGAGGCTTATCTCTGAGATGCTTCATGGCATGAGAAAGTCCTCCCTGTAAGTCTATTGACTTCTTATGCAAAGACAGCAGCTCAAATCAGCCTACTTTCATCATGAAATTTGTAGCAAATAATGTAGTGTACTGTTTTTTTGTGTATCAGTTGCATTCCTAATAAAGATGATGTATGTATACAATTATGACAGGAGTAAATATACTGTTCTGGTATGTGTCCATTACTTCTATTCATCTTGTATATTATCAGAATTACTAGAGAGTTGGCTTACAGTTTGAAGCAGTTGCATCTTGCAAGGACCATTTTAGATCACCAGTTGTAACAACAGAGTTAAGAGAGAAATAAGTTATTAGGCCAAAGCAGAAAGGCAGAATCATCTTAATCTGATGGTCAAAAGCATCAAAGCAAAAACCTTCCTGAATTACACTATTCATTGCTCCAGTTTGCAATCTGTCATTTCAGCTTATATTTAAGCCTATCTGCTTAACTGTTTATTTTGGCTAAGATGTGTTTTTAGGAGCAACTGAGGGGTTGGCAGCAATTCTGCTCTTCCAGACTCTGCCCTCCGGTGTTATCCTTCATCAGAAAGGTGACACAGATACCTAGGGAGGTACACAGTGCAGCAGAATTTGTCAAGGGTTACCTGTCAGAGCCCATTAGAGACATGCTTTAATACCTCACCAAACTACATTTAGAATTATCACTGAGCATGAACTTCTATAACATCTTTCCCTCTGTAGACTTCTGTTGTTTCTTACTTTTGCTTGTCAAAAAAAAAAGAGCTCAGGAACAACCCAAGCTTTCATACAGTATTCATATTTTTTCTGCCTTCAGCCCAAGGCTGGTACATAAGATGAAAGACCAACAGTGAAAGACCAACAGCAAACAACAACTGTTCTTGAATGTCAAACATACAGCTTTCAGCTTGTTTTCTTTTCCAAATTGGTTCATCTCTGTCTCTCTACACTGTATAACAACAACAGAAAAAAACAACAACAAAAAGAAAAGTGTGTGCATGCACATTCATAAGTAATTGTATAAAATTAAACATAATTCCAATGTTAATGCTTCCTGAAAATAGGGAGCCTGCAATGGCCATCCTCTTTCCCCCTCCTGTTTTTCCTTCCCAAATGTGTGTTGAAATAAGAATAACCTGATTTTCAATATTATTGTTGCTCCATTAATACTGATGTTGATGTCTTTCTACATTTATCACATTCTTACCACATTTTCCATTCAATAGTTCATATCATAAGACTTCGTACAAAGGCACAAGAACAAATAACTATTGTTAATTTAGTGTTCTCCTGAGTGAGCTTTATGATAACATTTTTGAATGACCTTTTCCGTTAAACAAAAGTCATTTTAGGAACGCATCTTATTTATTACAGCCATAAATTCAGATACCAATAATATTAATTCTTTCTGCATAAATGCTATAATAATTACAAATAAATCTATTTGGAGGTGAAGAAAAAGGAAAAACCCTCTGCATTTTGTTATAGAACACTACAATACTACAATACACAGTATTAGAGTATACAGTGCTACATGGTTGGTGCTGCAGCTGCAGGCTGGTTATGAGCACCTTGGGTGTCTCGAGGTTCTATGCTGGGACCTCTCCTTTTCTAAATCTTTATCAATGACCTGGAGGAGGAGATGGAGTGGACCCTCACCAAATTTTCAGATGACATCAGACTGGGGAATGCAGACAAAGTGCAGAGTTGCTTTTCAGAGGGATCTAGGCAGGCTGGAGGAATGGACCAACAGAGATCTCATTAACTTCATCAAAGGCAAATGCAAAGTCCTGCAGACAATGGGCTAAACTGGAGGTTTAAGATAAGACAGGATTAAGGTAGTAATACAATTTGCCATTAGTGATGTGGACTGACATGCTGTGAGAGAGCAAAAAGACCAGACCAAGAGAGTTAATGTGAAGTTGTCAGCCTAACAGCTGAAACTGTCACTTTCAAATATGACTCATAGCCCAAAATTTTTAATTTCAAGATGATTAGGAGATAAGGCTGACTCATCCATCAAAAGGGTTGCTTTTCAGGAGGAGCAATGTGTTATCTTGACATGAATTTGAGAATGCATTTTCAAATTTAATGTATTTACAAATCACATGGAAAATACACTGAATAGTGAAGTATAAAATTTGCTGATGATACAAAGTTGTTCAGTGTAATAGGGAGACGACATTTGGGGGAGCGTCCACATTAGTATTTTAAGTTTTATTGGGAATGTGCTTTCAAAGCAAATTTTATGATTCTCAATGACTGCACTATGTTTTCCATTGCCAAAAAGTCTTGGAGTGTACAATCTACATTTCAGTTTTCGAGAAACTAAGCTGGATGATATACTCTGACTACAAAATATTTTTCAATTTGTAAGCTCAGACTAGTATTAAGTAACCCTCCCCCAGCCATACATAAAATGCATATACTGTGAATATTGGATTCTCAACATCAAGTGGTTTGCTCTAAAATTGGGTCACTTTAAAATCTGTTTGTACTGAGCTGCACAGCTCACTAACATATAGGACAACAAAATGGAGCTGAAATCCAGTTTAGATAGATATAAAGCAATGCATCTGGGGGAAGTGAGTTATTATGTCTAAAACAATGGTCTCTCAGCGAGATCTTGGGAACTAATTAGACCCATGGAAAAAACAGCTAAATGGTTCTTGTACCTCAAAATGGGTAATCAACAGCTAAGAGTGACTGAGCAGCCTAGGAAAACAGGTAAAAGAACCCCACAACATCCTGACGCAGATGGTGTTGATTCTTCATTGACTTTTCCAGTACTCTTGTACTGCTGACAAATGGCACTTGTCAGAGTCAGGTTAGAAACAGAAGTGGTTCTTTACCCATCAGTAGTGCATTGGTGGGTGTCATGTGGGTACAAATGACTTTTTCTTCTCTTTGTATCTGCTTGTGCCCACTGCTAGGACTAGACTGCTAGCCTAGTTGGACCCACAAACCAAAACAGCGAAGATAAAAAAGACAAGGGAAAACAGAGGGAAGTGTGGACCTAAGAAAATTGTATTTTTACCATCACTTGCAAAATCTTTTGTTCCACAATCAAAACCTCTTTCTGTCCTCTCAGAAAGGCCAATAACAAAGTAAAATTGCAGTAAGAACTTCAATGACTTATTCCATATTTGCCATCTTGAACATACCATGTGTTATTTACTGGCTTTTTGTAACTATGTATTCTTGGTTGATTGCTGTGAGTCAAAAAAAGAAAAGGTGAATTTAAGGCAGTGAACCTTTCAGAACAATGTTTCCTAACCTGTATTCCAAGTCCAAGAAAGCCTTCTGTTCGTAGAGGCTTAAATCACTGTACAGGAATGTCTTCACCTTCACTGGAATGCTTTTAGGGTAACTCGAATGGAGAATTACTCTCTCTGAGGTTGAAAGGGAGACCTGTTTCTTTTCATTTTGGGTCCTTGACTGCAACTGTTGAGTAATAATCAACTTTAAGAATAGCTGTCTGTCCATCAGATTGAACTTGGAGCTGGAAGTGATCAGAAAACAAGAGAAATCTGTGTAACTTAAAGAGAGACAGAATAATGTTTAAAGACACTTACCCCTGAGCAAAGCAGAGTCCGAGAGCTGTTCCAGACTTGCTGGCAGGATTTGACTTGGAGGGGAGTGTGTTAGACAGGCAAGGTAAAGATAAAGGAATTAGTATAATTGGAAGACGGCTTTTGCAGGAAGCCAAGAACTGAGCTCTTTAAATGCCATTCAGTTTGTGCTGGCTGAGAGCAAGCATTCCCTGCTTGTTTCTATACTATGTTGTTCTCCCTGCTCCTTTCTGCATTTTTGAATATATGCTTCCTGGCCTTGGAATTAACATAGCATTTTAGGCATGGCAGCTCTTAATAGAGGAGAACCTCAAACTACTGCTGTAGCACACATAATTCTCTTGGTCCAAACCATGCTGGTGGGAGACAATCAAACTTAATAGTTACCCCAGGGAGGAATTTGGGGCCCAGTAAGTCTAGCAGGACCTTATGGTCAATCAGACATGGCCTTATAAACCCAAAAGATAAAAATCCACCTATATTTTGTCTTCCCTTTTTAAGTTTCATAACACAGGTAGCTGTCATTTTTCAACTCCTTATTCCGATGATTTATAGTACTTGTACTGATGAGTTTAGCACTTTGTTCCTTTTGTGTGAGTATTTAACCTGAAATGTTTCTTGTCCAGTCACTGTTTTAACAACTTCAGTGCCATAGAATAAGTACCTGTAAGGGCATTGCAGAAAGTTTGGCATTTAATTTCCTCTCAAATGAGTGCCATGACTTGTATTGCATTTTCTCAGCAGCTTGAACAGCCTTGATACCTACTGAATGGCCACTGTCAGAGGAATTCAAAAGGGTCATGAACGGAGAAATTGGGACTCTTGTAGCTTGTGAACCAGAGCTGTGGCAGACTGAACTCCACTGCAGTGACCACAAAAGAATGGACAATGTGACAGGCAGGATTTTAGATTGACAACTTTCTAACTGGAAACAGGCGTTTATATGTACCTGTTGAAATGGAAGATTAAACATAAAGGCTGAGAATGCTCTCAGTCCTTATCAGGTTCTAAAGCAATACTTTCAAAAAACCCATTACTGCTTTTTTTCTGAAGTGATTACGAGTTATGTTCTCATATTGTTGGATATAGACATAATTCTTAGTAAAATTTTTCTCAAAGGTTTGTGGCATACCAAATCCAGAAAAAATTGGCATGTTGTAAAATTAAGGACTGTTTGCACACATCAAAATGCAAATTTAGAAGCCCAAATGTAAGGAGTACTGGTATGGAGCTGTATGATGTTCAGAGAAGTACTGAGATGGCAACTGCTATCTATGTACATATTTCAACAGTAAGTGACTATCCAGCCTCCACTGAAGAGAATTTCCTGAAGCTTTTTTACTCAGTCATACAATAACAAATTTCATTGAGAACCTGTACTTGTGTGAAAGCTGAAGACTGAACTATGTGAAGGTAATTTGTAACAGGAGGTGACCTAGGGTCTGACTGATGGTCTCCTTTCCTCCTCACATCTGCTCGGTAAATCCTAATGGTCAATAAATCAGTTAACTGCTGGATATGACTTGAGACTATACTATGTCCCCACACCAAGGACATTGGAGTCACCTGCTTTCTCAATGCTCAGAGAAATCTGCTGAGAAATAGGTGCAAAACTGAAGCTGCAAGGGGCCCTGGGCTCACTGTCATGGCAGAGCAAGGGCCAGTGGCTATTGACAGATGGGTCAGCCATGGCCAGGCTCTGCCCAGAGAGCATCTTGGGATGACTCTCCACTGCCCTGCACAGGCTGACAGCTGGAACCAATTCCCCAGGATGTTATCTGGGCCTTGATAATAGTAGTGTTCTTATAATACTATAATTTATTTGAGGAGCTACTTTGTTCCTCATGACCCAAACTCAGATATTGCAATAACACGAAGGGATCAGCCACATAAAATGTGGCTCTCCCTCTGCAGTGAGGCCTAACGATAAAGCTCCCACTGCTCAGTTTTCTGCTGGAAGCTGGTGTATAAGAAAAACGTTTTATTACGTAAAATCAGGCTTTTTGTTAAGGTTGGTAATGAGTCCAAACTGGTATCTGGCTATGTAGTTGTACAAATTTATGGCAAGACTGTGTGGTTTCATTATGAGAAATGAATATTGATGTCTGTAGTATATAGAGACAAATTGAGCTCTAATGATTTCCTAATAAAGTAATTTGTTCATAGATCACAAGGGGATACGAGCAAGAAATTTTTAATGGTAAGGCCAAAGTAATTATTTTTCAGCATCTAATTACACCTATACAACTGATCTGGGCTACATTTGCTGAACTAAATGATAATATAGAATGTCCCACTGAGGCTCACATTCATCATTAAAAGCCAGTTCCTGGCCTTTGACAAGAGGGCAGAGCAGCTCCTGAGAGGTAATTTAATATAATTAGGAGGATATTATGTTTACTATCTGCACACTGGGCTTGCTTTAGATTAAATCCGACAACTGGAGAAGTAGAGGGACATTTTTTCCAAAATTAGCCTTGTCATCTCAGATCAAACTATGCAGTTTTTACTTTTCCCACCTCTAAATTGCAGCTAATGAGAAGGAAGAAGCCAGTCACAGGAGTCGCAATAACAGTATATGCATGAAGGTTCTGGAGATGTGAAGAGACTTGTGCAAGGTTTACAGAGAAACACAGAGGACCAGCCCCACTTTGCTGGATGCTGTGTGCACTGGATGATGTGTATAAGATATTGTTGTATGTAAACAAGTGCATTGGTATTTTTATTGCATAATTCATGTTTCACTGAAAACTTAGACGTCTAAAATTTTTGTGCTGTGTTTGCAGTTTACAGGATATTGAGCAACATACTTTTTCTCTGTAAGTTTGTTTATGCAAATGAATCCAGACTGTACTTCATGGTAAGGACAGCTTTTTAAAACTTTCTGTTGGCTGTCAGCATGCTCCCATTGAGCTGTTTTGTTTGTTTTTTGGTTTTTTTTCATGAAGGAGTTCCTACACCTTCCAAAGAGGTGGGGAAGTTGTGCCGATAAGAGAGAATAAGTGCAGTTTGAGCAATACTGAGTTTATCCACTTCATGCTCTCTGTAACACCAGGCTGACAAATTCAGCTACACTCATCTTTAAAGCAATGCCTTGAGAGTTAGGGCAGTGAAGAAGCCAGCAGATATGAAGCTAGGTGGGACAGGAAAGATCAGAACATTGGAGTCGAAATGTTCAAGGCAATATGAACATCAGGAGGCAGGAAAATCAGGATAGTTTAATGACACCTAGCAAAGGAGTTGTCAGTAAAAATTCATGTAGTGTCTCACATCTTGAACACAGGAAAGTTTCTGAAAGCCAAGTCATCAAGGTTCCCACAGGCCAAGTTAGAACACCAACGAAGAGATAAAAAAATGAAGATTGGTGGAAATTATTTGAATGAAAAGATTTCTCATTTCAGCAAATCACTCACTTGTATTTCTTCCTTCTGCTCCTTAAGGAAATATTTCCCTCAAGGCTCCCGAGACCTTTTCTCTGAGCCAATCTCCTCAGCACAGGAAACAGACCTGGAGTCCTGTCATGAAAGGGAGTACTCATGCTGGTACTTCAGGGATGAATGAGGTCCTGCTAGTGAAGGACTGCAAGTCTTCTTTCCACTGCTGCTCTTCTTCTTATGAACCCCGTTGCAGTTGCTGGCCAGGAGAAGAAAGGGTTGTTTTTCTTTCAAACACGTCCTTCAGTGAGTGGGTAGTCCAGCTTGTTTTGGCACCTGTGAGCCTTTTCCTTCCACAGACTTTTCTGGAAGTTGATTCCCCATCACACCTGTATGCCAGCATAGAGCAGATCTTCCTCCTAGCGCAATACACAAGTAGGTCCTCCTCCCAGAGCCTCATGCCCTTCTCTGTGTCTTCTCTTCTGAGACCCACCATCTCTTAATTCCATGTGGTACAACATAGTCACAGATAGCTCCTGTTCACCTGCTTCTGCATGATGAAATTCAGCTTCAGCCTCAAATCAGCCTTGCTTTCCACAATTATTTTTGTGAAGATTATCTGAAAAGGTGTGTTCATCACCCATTAGAAATTTAATTTAGAATTTACCTAGATTTTTAAACAGCTTATTTCCAATACTCAGTTTAGAATAATAACTATGATCTACCAACAATGAGGAACAACATTAGCTAGATATTAAAATGAAAATTTTTTCTACTCTCTGTATAACTGATGCTGCAGTACTGTGTAGGGCAATGTCACTCTGTGACACATTTTATCCCTGTAATGCTATTAAGAGCAGTATCAAAACACCTTATTTGCTTTGCCAGTAGCAGACACATAAATTAAAGATGCCCAGAAGCAGCTTACATTGTTTCTAGCAGCTTTGAAAAATGATCTAATTTTGATTGCAAGTAGTGTAACAATCTCCTCTGTGATATAACTCTTTATTTGATTTTTTTCCTTCATTCTCTGGTCTCAACTTTTGTCAGCTACAGATACTAACAACTAGTTTCTATTACCACCTAGATTCTCTCCAGAAAATCAGAGCATGGAAAGCTAATAGAACTCCTGCTTTGTTTTCCCTTATTTTCAATGAAATTCTGGTTCTGTTCATTTAAAGGGGGTATGGAATCGACTTCCCCTAATGTTAACATCTCTCTCCATCCAGAAGAACCTTTTTCTGTTTTCAGTGACAAAAATCCCACTCCTCCTTTGCAAACTGTTACCAGATACGTTAATCATGTAATGAGTTTGCTATGAGTTTTTGAGTGAGGTGACCACCTTAGCAAGTGAGCTAAAAGAAAGAGTTCTTTTTTCCCCTCATGTTAGCCTGTCTGGTCAGGCCTCTTTTTTTTTAATTATTTTTGAATGCTATTTTTCTGTAAGTAGCAGGAAGAAACTTGCCTGTGCCTCCAAATCCTCTGGTTTACCAGGTGTAAATCTATGACATCTCACTGATATGAAATCTGTATAGTATAAATATATGAGGCAGCTCAAAATTAAAATAAACAAACCAAGAATCTACAAAGAGTAATATATTGTAGCCTTCACTGAAATGTTGTGTCAGAGACTGGAATATATCTCTTTGTGGAAAGACCTGCATGATTTAGTGTTACATCTTTAATCAGATATCTTAAAATTATGATTTATTTGCTACATAAATTAAGAATTTCCTATTTTAACTTTGAAAATGCTTTCACATCCTATTTTTTTCCTCAGTAGGCCATAAACTCCCAATGCAAATGTTTTCCAGTCTTTCACTCAGGACATATCTAAGCAATCGCTCCTGCCTTGCCCTGCTCACAGAATGGATGGCATCCAGGATGGCACTTTTGTTTCATGAGACGGATTTATAAGCAGGCTGGAAGATGACTGTTCTATGTGATGGCAATTTCCAAGGGGTCAAAATTAGTCTGTATTTCATACCAGTCATCAGAATGGGGTAGTCTGTGCTGTGGCTGCTAACAAAACACAAGCCTGTAGCCAGTCAATTAGTTCAATAGACAAAAGCTGTGGGCCAAATCTCCTTTTACTCCCTGTCTTTTTCCAGCCTCACTCCCCTCTGTTCACAGGGGCAATGTTGGGCCAGTCACCACTACTTTCTCAGCACAGCTGCAGACTGGCAGGGCTGACACCCAGCATGTGCGAAAATCCACTCTTCTCTTTCTCTTGAGCCCTTTTCTCTGGCACTGGCACACCTCGGGAGCAAGCATACATTGGTGGCTCCCAGATGTGTCTTTAAAGCAGACAAACCAAAAGGCTCAGACACACTTCTCAGAGAACAATGCAAATTTATGTGCCTCAATTTATAGCAGCTAGGAAATTTGGCTCAGGAAGGCAAGCAGTCAGATGGCATTGGAGAGATGAAAATGCAGACAGAGTGAGGTCCATCATGTTTATTATGTACAATTCTGGGATGAAAGCACTGTTCTTCTCAGAGGGAAATGTCCTGGTCAGCCAGGTGTAAGTGCTGTCTGGAATTCATCAATGTCTGAGTGCTTACAGCCTCCTGCTCTGGTGCTGTATATCAAAGAGATGCACATTAATGTAGAAGAACATTGCATGTGTCAATTCATTAGTCAATGGAGTGGGAAACACCGGTGTATCAGTCATGAAGATATATGTAGTCTGTCTCTTAATGATGTTAGCTAGTAGGCAGCTTGTGATGGAACTTTTGTGGTCTGATGACTATGTTTAGTATGTGTAATCCATACCCCAATAAATCTGTGGCTGGCAAGAGAGCACGGGCACTTTGTTTGGTTTATGGAACGAAACACACCAAGTATTGTGGACAGCATTAACATTTAACGATGTTAAGCCAGAATATAGATTGGCTCGTTATTGGATCCAAATTAAAAAATAATAATTACACAATTAATACAGTTAGTGTGGGCTATAATACTTTTCAGGGCAGGACAGACACCCATCAGATCCAGTAACTGCTGCAGTCACATCGGTGTCTGTAGGATGTGGCTGTTTCATGGAGCGTGTGCAGTATTAATCAGTCTAGAATTTGTCACTGCTCAAGGTGCAGCAGCTCCAAGTGCAAGCAGGAACTGACTTGCATCAAAAATGACATACTGAAACACTGGTAAACAGAAGAACAAACCAACAAGCAGAGAAAAAAGTAACGCATAATAAGGATTTTAAAAGATATTAATTCTTGAAATCTATACTGAAGAATAATCCATGTGAAAAGCAAAAGATTTCATAACAAATCTACTTATTTATAAATAATTATTTCTCAAAATTTTAAAGACCAAGAGTCTCAACTGAAGTGAACGGACTTTTCCAAAGTAAATTAAGCAACATAAATGTATAGCAGCCAAAGACCTGGCCCTACTTAGTGCTCTAATTTCTTTCTGCTATGGTTTACCACTGTAAAAATAGGTGAAGTTGTGATTTACCTTTGCTTCATTCTACTCCCACATGAAAAAGTGGGAAGCTTGTTCCAGTTTATAGAAGGCATTAGTTTTCAGGCACAGCTCTCTGATAAAGGAGGAGTAACAGGTGGCAGCGGTGCTCCCGCCCACACAAGATTTTCAGTGTCTGGAAAGCCAAAGTAATTACACCACAGCTAGGAAAAGAGTAACATGCATAGGAGTAAGACTGGATGCGGGAATGAATTACAAGTGTTCTTTTAGTCACTGCATCATAACAGTGAACCCTGATTATGCTTTGCAAACAAACAGCAGTGAGGTAACCAGAATAGCTGGATCTCAGAATGAATGGTCCATTGAGGTCGATAGAGGAGAACACAGGCTTTAGAAAAGAGGTTGTGTATTGTCTGAGGTCTTGGCATTTGGTTCATATTTATAAAAAAATTTCACATCAGTACAGATGTGAGATTTTTGGTGTCTTTTCTTTTAACAGAGATTAAAGTAATCAGGCCACCAGAAAGACTAATGCAGTGCACTACCGAGAACTGGCTTAATCCTGCCCTAGCATACACGCTGATCCTGAAAGATTTTTTTTGATTGAGCTGCAGAAAATGTTGAAATATTTCTGTGAATATGAGGTAAGCAGTCACTGAACTTTGTGGCATATGAAAACTCCAGATAAAACTATGAGGACTTAGCTGGCAGCACTGAAACAAGCTTATCAGCTTCTGAAGGTGTTAGCGGTGATTTTAAATACTGCCATTTGAGTGACATGGAACATAGAGCTGTATTTTAAAATCTGGATAAGAAATTCAGTAAGCAAATATGCTTACAGAAGAGGGCTTTTTAAATTTGTCATGTGTCCTGTATGACTTTTAAATATTGTATTTTTTCATGTCCCTGTTTATATATCCATGACAAAGAAAAATTAAACCCAAAACTTCTCAAATGTTTAACAGTAAGTATAGAAATCTAAATCCCATCTGGAAAAAAATACCTGCTATTTATCAATATTCTTGCCTGTAAGTTGCAGTCTGTAATGCTTATCCTACATTTCCTGTTCCAAACTTCAGGGCAGATAATGTACATCCAGCATTTGGCACATTTCACCTTACAAGTATCTACCCTTTATTCAGGTGGCATTATTCCTTTAAACCACACATGGATCAGTGTGAGGATTTAAACTTACAGCTAATTTTTCGCCTGCTTTATGTCAAAGCAGTCTTGTTGATCATCCAGTCAGACGGAAGTGCTGTCAGAGAAAAGGGTAGCCACCAACGATTTTGTGTGTGTCCTTCAGGGCAAGATGGTTAGAAGATAACTGACTAGTAGCTGGAGGACTTCATTCACCTGACATCAATTTGAAGCTGAAGAGGTAGGTTTCACCCTGGCAAAATACTGAGGTGTATCACTCCGTTAGCTACCATTTTTTTAAGAGGGAGAAAGGCAGAAAGCTGAAACAAAATAAATCCTTTTTCTTTCTCTGCAACACAGAAGGTATTTGGTTTCTGTGAGGAAACATGCTCGTTTGCTTAGATGTATTTGTAATTTTCTAGATCTTTGTATTACCAGTATTATTTGAAGCAGAAAAAAAATGTTTTAGGTACTTCTCTGCAAAATCTCTGCTGTTTTATACCATAATTACAAAGCTCTTTTGAGTCTATGTGAAAGACAATCTAGCCCAGCATCCTGCTTTGACAGAAGACAATATTGGATAAAAGCTGTAGAGCACACAGTGACACTTACTATGCCAGTCTGCAGTGGACTGCAACTCAGAGATTTCATAAGCCACTGTTTTCTGATTGTTTTCAACATGTGTAGGGGGGACTGTTTTTTGCCTTTGCCTGTCTGGGTTTGTTGATAGGCATGGTAGTGCTGTGTTTGGCATCCTGACCACACCACAGCAACAGGTTCCACAGTTTGACTCATCTTGTTTCTTCTGAACCTGTCATGGGGTTGTTTCATTTGATGCTCCTGTTATTCTTCCACACTCACCCTTTCCTGGGTACCCCACAGAGATCTATTTTTGGAAGGCATGGAAGGGATGGACTCTTAAATCTCAGAGATGCAGAAGTTTTGGGTACAGGGAAGCTGAATCAAGGGGTCTCATGAGTTAGGGTATTTCCACAAAATAAGGCCTGAGGTTGAAGACCAAGGAGCCTGTACTGAATAAAGGAGAGCCAAAACATGAATTCAAAGTCTGCACCAAACATTTAAGTGTAGTGAATGCTGGGGAGGGAGGAGTTTGACAAATGGTGACAGCACTTTGGAAGACTTCCAAAGGAAATACAAGTACAGGATTAATATATACTTATTAAAGACATACTCCCAGGTCAGGTTTTGGGCAAACCTCTTTTTGTTGCAGGTGCATGGTTAGTGATCAGAAAGCTAATGCAGCAAAGCACCTCTTATTAGCTTCAGCTCTCCTATTCCAACTGGCTGTCATTCAGATAATAGGCAGCTCAACACTGCATGGAGAATTGTCCTCTCCACCTGTCAGTGATTAATTTTATGCGTTCAGCCATCAGAGACTCTGTAGGAGATTATGGTTATTTTTCTGTCTTGTCTCAAAGCAGAATTTACTGTCTGTACTTTGTATTCAGTTCTAAGTGAATTTTCATAGTTTGGAGGAAAAAAGTCTTGTTTTTTTTTTTTGACCGTTTTGAAATTAAAAAATATTTGCATTTGACTTAATTTTTCAAAGGTATTATTAATCATATTAACACCAATAATTTTCAAACAGGGTAAGAAGTCTTTTTTTTTCCCCTAAATCAAAAATAATTAATAGATTTTTCTTCTCTCCCCGGTTCTCCAAAAGTACTCCTTGTTATTTTGACTGGCCAACCATACCCAGGTCTAAGGCTTAAATTGCTGATGTTCCTCCTTTTGCTCACAGTACAAGATGCTCAGAACAGTTCCTCTAAGAAATCTCAGATATCTAAGGCAACAAGGGGAAAAGCTGTAGACTTTGATGCAACTGCTACTACCAGGAAACCCCAGTTCTGAGAAACCACAAGGCCTCCAAACCATTCTGTGCTATAGGTAAGCAAATATTTCAGCTACTCCAGCCCCTCCAAAGTTGCTATGATTGAGCAGAGACTTTAGCTTAATTTGTTTTCTGAGAGACTGTGGCTCTAACAGGATTTGTAAAAGATAAAGTTAATGGGGAATAACGGAAAGGGGTGAAGAGGAAAAGGTGACTGAGATCCAGATGAAAAGGATGATGTTACTGGTGAGAAAACAGCTGAAGAGGCAGGGCAGGAGATAACATACGCTAGTTGAGAATTTGAGCAGAAGGAAGGGAGACTAGGAACTTAGATGGTAACTGATGAGGAAACTAGCATCTGAACAGTGATTTTGGAGGAAGAAATGCCGGTGATAAGGTACGAGTGACTTTGTATACTGGAAGTAGATTTATTGGTAGAGTGGTAAGGACTTGAATGAATGAGGTGGGGTGTGAGGGTGAGAACAAAGGGTGGAGGTGGATATGAAAAGAAGGGAAAGTCTCTCTTTTAAGAAATAGGGAAGAGAAACAAGGAAACGTCAGCATCCAGGAATGGGTGGTTGATGATGTGGAAATTCAGTGACATTAACATTTTATGCAGAATCAGAGTTTAATCAGAAGGGAGACAATGCTCAGAGCTTTGGCAACGTAAAAGCGCAATGCCCACAAATGCTTAAGGATCAGTGCCCAAAGCAAAAGCTCTAGACAATGTCTGCCACAAACACTGCTCTAGAGATCAGGGTAATTGATATCTTAAACACCTATTTATAATGTGTGGAAGAAAGCAGTGTTTCATCATGAAGGACTTACATCTGAGTGTCTCATACTGCTGGTCTCATGCTGCCAATAATAAAATGTCCTTGGAATTTTAAAATGTTAGAGATGACAGTGTCTTAAATCAAACAGCACTGTGTCCAGCTTGGGTGACTTCCATATTAAATTTCATCTTGTAACATAAAAAAGAATTGATTGCTAGACCAAGTTTGGTGTTAACTTGAGAATAAAGTGATCTGTAACTTGTTAACATTTGTTACGGACAAACAGAATAAAGCTTATGTTGATAATAAACAAATCTGAACTTTCAACTTTGAAAAAAAAAAGATGAAAGTTAAATTAAAGTTCACAAAATATTCAGAAAAAAAACCCATGATTATTAACTGGGAACATTTGAGTTTATTCTACCACTTATAGAAAAAAACACAGACCTGTAAATATGGAAGTCAAGTGTGTTGTTTAGAGGGAATAAAAGAAAATAAAACGATAAAACACTGTCAGATTTCTATTCCTGTAGTATTATAGACATCAGAAAAAGGGTAATATGGAAAACTGGTAAAGAAAGTCAAACAACAAAATCATAGCAATGGAAGGAAAGAGAAGAAATTCCTGTATGCAGTTCTTCATAATATTTTTGACAATGGTATGCTCTCTTTACTAGAAGGATTTGGTAAAATTTAAACAGTGTAAAAAAGACTAAAAATAATTGCATCTCCCCTCATTTGAGGAAACATCCCGGTGATGCAGTCACACATGAAAAGGAAATACTCTCCATCCTAACAGCAGTGAAGGTTCAAGACAAGATAGAAGTAGTTAATCAACAGGGCAAGGTATCTTGTGTCCAGGTGTGTAAAAAGAGGTGGAGAAGAAATTCTCAAAGCCTACAGAGCTGAATTGTCTATTTTTCCAATAGAAAGCTTTGGAAATTTTGATGTAACTTCAAGGAAATACAACAGGGAAAAATGTACCCATTTAATTTTGCATTTTGTAACTTCTCTTCAAACAGTTAACTGTAGGTCTGTGTAACTGTAAGAATCTCTGGAAAAAAAATGGGGAAAAGAACTATCAGGAACCAATTGAAGATGTCTGTGAATGTGACAGGAGTGTCTATTCTAATGAAATGCCTGATCTGACGCATGAGACTGTTAAATAAATAGTTGTCTGGCTGGAGCGCATTTTGATGGTGTTTGCCTGGAGAGCATAGCTGATGGTGTCTCCATTGGTTCCAGTGGCCATTTCCATTGATCACAGAGTTTTAAAACTCTGTATGAGCCAGCAAAAAAAATGCACAGGACAGGGGAGAGCCTAGATTTGTGGGAATGTTCACGAATGCTTTCAAAACTATTCACACGAACAGGAAAACTGAGTGAGCAAATAACATCCCGGGCTTTGTGGATTTCTGCAATCCAAAGGAAAAGTTATTTGAATAATTAATAGAAACACCATTCAGAAACATAAGTTTGTTTGCTTCTGTCCACAGGAACAGAGGTCTTCGCATGTCGATCTTTCTAATACTGGAAGATCTGGGGAACCTGGTACTTAAATTGTGGTACAAGCGACATGGATAAAGTGAGTGAGGAAAATTTGGTTCAACACTTCACAGCCTATGCTAGAAAACTGTGCTTGTGTCTGGTCAGTTATGGTTTCCACTACAAAAGAAGATTTTGAAAAAATGGAGAAGGTTCTGAGGGTTATTAAAGGACTGGAAAACATGAATCATAGTTTAGGGTTCTCAGCTGATTTATTCTAAGGAAATACCAATGCAGGAATTGTTCTGCTTGGAGAACAGAAGGTTCTTTCCTCTCCAACAAAAAGAAAAGCAATGTCAAGTGGATGAAAGTTAGAAGTAAAACCTTCTCCAAGTTACAGAGAACCAACTTGCCAGTGTTTGCTTGTGGATTCTGTATCAATAGAAAGATTAAAAACTAATCTTTTAGGATCTTTTTCTAAAGGATCTACTCTGAAATACAGGCATATTTCCTGGTCCTTTGATGTAACAGAGGTCACATTAGGTAGACATGGTGGTCCCTTTATCCTTGCAATTGGTGAAAGCAAGTTCTTAGAAATGGGACCGCTGTGACTTAAGAAGCAGAAGAGGAAGGCATGACCCCTGCTTTCCCTTGAATGGATTTTATTTAGCCAAAGGGGTTGGTTGGAAGAATAGAAAAGGATGGTTTTGCAGGCTAAGGAAAAAGGAACATGATTTGGAGAAGGCAGAAAAGGGTAGCAGCACAGAGAGAAGTAACACTAACTGCTGGGGCTTGTATGTTTGATAGAAGTGTAAAGTGTTTAATTGGATAGTGAGAAGGAAAACTTGATGATCCAAAGTTGGTTATTGAACCCTAAAAACCAAATAGTAGATGTAACACTGACAACTCTGGACAGGATGCCAAGTAGCAGGCTGTGGGCTGAAAATAGGTTTGACAGTTTCCACATTGGAAAGCCAGGGTGGTATTTAAATGGGTGTAAGTAAAGATGACTGCCCACCTGAAAGTAACAGGAGAAGAAGACAATGTCCTGTGAGTTCAAACAGAGTCAGCAGAGCCGAACACTTGTCTAGAGCACTGGGAACAAGTGTAGAGGACCCCAGAGAAGAGGGCTTTGGACACAATGTTACTCTCTCTACACCACATTGGAGGTTCTAAGAAAGACATAGGAGATAAAAGCAAGAAGAAAGATGGATTTACAATTTGAGAAGGTTGTCATTTTTAAAGCAAGTAATGCAAAACTTTGTCTGAGGCTGAGTGGAAACTGTGAGATCACAGAGAGGAGTTGAGAACAAGTGAAAGTGAGGAACTATGACAAGGAGCAGAGGATTTCCACTCTCTGAGGGAACAAGGGCTGTGGATGTAGTTCTCCTTGGTGGAGACTGAGGACTTTGGGCCAGAGTTTGAAACTATTATAACAAGTGACTAAGAAATAACAGAGGTAAGAGTTTGAAATTTGTGTCTCAGGCAGGCAAGCTGCTAGCACATTTTACAAATGACATCTGCTCTGAGCAAGAATGTTCCAGGGAGGGTTACATTTCAGCTCAATCAATTTTTTTTATACATAATTTATTTCTATAAAGGGGACATACTGATCTGATTTAATTAGGCTAATTAGAGGTCTGTGTCAAATACAGGAGTGAAGTATATGGAGGTGGGTAGAAGGCGTAGGAGTGGAAAGAGAGGGGGGAAAATTCTTGTAGGAAGCATCAGTTTTTACTCAGAAGAAAGTGACAGGAATCTGGGCAGTATAAATTCTGAAAATCTGGATACTACAGAAATCTTGCATGATTGAGTGCTAAGGTGCTCAGTATTGACATCTGAGGTAGACTGAACCACAGAAAAGTAATGTTTTTTGCTGACCATAAAACTGCAGGTATAGATGGAAAAACATGGATTTTCAGACAGGTAAAATTAAATAAATGAAGTGTAAGAATGAAAACCAAGAAACTGAAAGCCATGAGGAGATGTGAAAGCAGAAATTACTGGATTATCTGTCAAGTCTGAAGGATCAGACCAGTGCTAGGGGAACAAGACCAACCAAAGGAAAGCTGGCAGGAAGGCAACAAAGCAGAGTTTTTTATTCTCAGTGGCCCCATGCAGGAACACTGTCCTTTGTTTGAGAAGGGAGTAGGAAATGGTGGAACAAGCTGAGTGTCTCAAGTACATGACAAAAGTGATTTAAGTCAAGTTTCTATCACCAGTGAAAATAACAATTGAACTAAATCCAAGATACTGACCTCTGCAAAGGTATTTACTGCATCCTGATGAAGACTGATAATGTAGCCATAGATATAGCAAGTAGCTGGAAATTCACAGATGTGAAATAGCAAGAGCCCTTGAGGCTTTTCCTCCCTTCACAGCAGGTAATGTATTTCAGTGAAATGTGAGAACAAAAAGATGATATCCCAGAAAGATTTATCTTCTTACTAGGGCTCTGTGTTGCATATTGAGCGTAGATTCACTTCAGCCAAAGTTTTTGTGATGCAGTGTCGCTTTACCAAGGAGCTTCAAATAGAAAGGAGCTGTACCAAGGAGATCCAAATAGAAAATTATGCAATCGATATATCTGACTTTAAAAAGCAATAAAATAGTTAACTTACTGTAACAAATGTTAATTTGTGGCTGTCCTGGAGCATGAAGCGACAGAAAAATCTATCATTTGCATTACATAATTTCCAAATTAAAACACTGGAGCCTGATAGCCAGAATGAACACTTTACTGTTGTGAGAAAGCAACATTTTGTCACATATAATAAACATGGAAGCCCAGTTACCGTGAAATCCTGAGAGGGTCTGAAAGAGGAAGGTGGGTTTGAAGCATAAGACATTTCATACCAGGAAAATACTGTTTGTGCCCAAGATATTGGAGCTGGGTTACAGGAGAACTGTGAAATGCTGCCAGTCCCTCCCTTTTGTTTCTTCAAAGAATAAACAGTTACTGAAATGTGCCCCAGATTCCATTGCATCACAACCTCTTTTTTATTCAATTCCCAAGAGCATTTAAGCACCTGGACTTTCCTTAATAAAATGGTCATCTAAACCAGATTTTTAGCATTAAAAAAAAAAATCTTAGCAAAAGTGTATTTGAATTATATTCTCTGAAAGGTGTTAATGACCATAGTCAAGTGGGACTTTGATCTGCAGATTATCAACAGATTTGAAGCAGATGGGTGGGTTAATCACACAGGCTGGTGTACCACACAGATGGGTCTGCTAATAACCCAGGCTGTATGGGAGGATGAAAAAAGTTTTGCAGTCTGATAACTGAAAGTAATAGAAAGCTGTGTCTAATAGTTTGCATAGCTAAATCATCAAAGCTGTTTATAAAAGTGACGGCTGAAAGACTTACTGTGGAGAAGGCGACAGTAAGGACAAAAGAAGCTGCAACATATTCCAGAGAACCAACATGGCCCTGAGGTGCAGAAAGAAATAATGAATAGAGGAATGACTGGACAGGCTTGGAAGTTAAATACATACCTTCTTTTTCCTCTGAACAACCGAGCCTGGAGTGAGGGGGAGCAGCAGGCACTGCAGGAGTGGGGACACACAGGGCCTGGAGACAGCAGTGCAGCAGGGAGGTGAAGGTGGTACCCCACCTTTTGCAACCCCATCAGTGCTGCAGCACTCTGCAGATGGTGCAGAGTGATTGATTGTCACAAACACATTACTGATTGCTCTGTGAATTTCTCAGAACATCCTGAATTGCTATCAAATGCAAAATTGAAGCTGTCCAATGCCAAAATAGCAAGTATTTATTCACCTGGTAGGTGTGTAGATTAGTTACTTTATGAATAGCACATTTTAGGTGGGTTTCTCTGTGAAGAAATCAATGAAAAAAATTGATTAAGGAAATTTATTAAAAGAGTAACATCATCCTTGGCCCACAGAGAGACAGAGATAAAATGCTGGTTTTGTTAAAATTAATTGTAGAGTTCCTGGTTATTTTGGTGCAACAGAATTTCATGGATGATGTTGAAATATACCAACAAAATAATGGTAAGTTGTTTTTCATAATCTGTCATGTTAAGTTTCTGAGTAAGTAGATAAAGTCTACACGCACCATTAACTTTGTGCAATATGTGCGACTGGTGAATCAGTACTTTGGCTGAGACTTAACAGTTGAAATATTTGGGACAAAAATAAGTATGTGCTTACTGGAGTTAATACAAATATAATGCTAATAGCTTTTTTATGATTTTGCTACTACTGAAACTGAACATTTGAAAGTTGTTAAAACAAATTGGAGGTAATGTGGGGACATGGGATTAGGCAAGATATTCACACTGTAACTTCTTTGCCACTGAGGTTTTAATGAAAATTTTCTCTACAGTTTAGGCTAATATCTCTTTCTTGTGTAAGACAGAAGGACATCAGTGTTCCTGAGTGTGTATGGCACAGTGCCATGAGGACCAGATAAGCTCTTCAAGATAAGTAAACAAATGCTTTTCCTAGGTATGCATACATGAACATTATCGTCTTTGGAAGCAGCATTAGATTTTCAAACGTATGACTTTGTTACCTATATCAACATTTGGCAGTCTGAAAAAGTCATTAGTGAGAATCTCTATATTGGGAAAAGGAACAAAGAGATTGGCAAAATTCTGAATATCAGTGTATTCCCTTTGATCAAAAAGACAGGTTAGTTCTGGGGAAAAAACAAGGCTTAGTTTGCTTTCTAAATAGAACACATTTAAACATACAAAATGGATTGAATTTGTAAAAAAATAATTCTATATTAATCCACTAGATAAATTTGTAATATATTTTAAATGCGCAACTTTACTTGGTTGATTTCCATGTAAATCAGCTTTGCTTTTTATATGGAATCTTTATTTGCAAGGAAAGGATAAAGGAAGAGTGAACAATTCAGAAACAAAGGTTTATTACAGATTTCATCCTTCAATGGCTTTATCTTGAACAGCATCATTATTTTTCTAACATTTTCATTTCATGCTTAGCCAGAATGAAACAGCTTGGGATCTGCCTTTGTGCTTTTACTGCAACATAGAGAGACTGCTGGTACGTGGGTAACAAGTATTTAGGTTGGTGCCAGAGGTGGTGGGTCTTTAAAGCACAGTATGAATCCAATTCCTTACTCAGCATTTGAAGTGTGGTAAAGGAGGTGGAGATGGAGGAAACGGGAGGCTTGGATCTATTTTCACTTCTGGAAGGAGAAATTCCTGAGTTTTCAATGGTTGCCATTCAGTTCAATGTGGCTGATTCTTAAGGAGATTCTATATTTGCTCCTTAAGGTAATGGAACGGAGTTAACATAAAATTATTATTTCCTTCCTGCCCTGGATCAGACACCCCAAATTATCCTGAATGATCAGAAAACCCACATTGATTGACTTGTGTCAGGATGGAGAGAAGCCTCCAGGCTTCCCATCTGAGTATATGTAGCTTGTGGAAATGGAAAATGGAAATGGAAAAAGGATGTGTCTTGAATCAAAGCTGAGTGTGATCAGCTCTGTATTGGCACAAACAGCACCTTAGCTCTAACCTTAGCATTTATAGTTGCTTTGTGAGGTCATTAAATGAGTCCATCATTAGCACAGTATATGATACCTAACAGTCGGTCAGATGTCTGAACTCAGACATTTGAAAACCCTTTTGTATACTTTGAAAAACTGGGGACAACTCTCCATCTACCCGGTCACAAAAAAAACCCCAAACCTAACCAAAACCAAACCAAACCAAAAAACACAGAAAACGCTCAAAAAAACCAACCGAACAAAAAACAGGCAGGGAAAGTCCTTTGCCAGTACTTAGATTTACTCTCATATATGCCAGACCACTTTCAGGCCTCCTTGACTTTTGGACTGGGGGACAGCTACTGTGTTGCCAGTTGCCAGGCTGCCCTTAACTCTGCACATTTTCCATTGCCTGGCAGTAGGTCCTGAGAAGAGGATGCCTCAGCTCTTTCCAAAGACTATTATATAAGCTGAAAGGTACCTTCCAGTTTGCCATCGGGCACTGTCTGTGTTTACCTTGCCCGTGCCAGGGCTCCTGGCTGCAGTTAGCCATCACAGACTTGCTGAACAGAGGGGAAAAAGCCTTCATGGACATTAAACTTGCATCATGACACAGGTGTTGTATAAACCTGGGTAAAAAGAACTTGTTAAAATGTGCCCAAAGGATAGAAAAATAGCCAAGATAATCTATTCAGACCTTCTTTAATGATCAAGGTAATTTTTATAAAAAACCTTCTGGCAGTATTTGAATTTGATAATATTAATTAAATTATATATATAATAATTATATAATAATTATATATATTATTTAATATTTGATTACACTAGGAGCTAAAATACCATTCTGGTTTACGGCTCTTCCAAAGAAAAACTGCTTTTTGCTCTTCACAGTATGAATAAACAGTATGACCTGATTGCTGTGCTGGACAGCCATTCTCCTTCAGAGAACACAGGACTCAGAGAATTAGTATCTTTCTTAATGGTGTGATAACTGGGTAATTAATTATTTTCTTCCTGGATAAGTTATACTTTTTTCCTGTATTCTTGTTTACCTGAGACCAATGAGAATACACAAATGCAGCAAAAACTGTCTTTGTGAAAACACTTGTACTTGCTGCTTTCTAAGCAAATACATATTTTGAGCAGGCACTGTGTACTGTGGGGGCATTGCTTAGCCCTCCATATCTGAACTGAGGAGAATTTATAGGGTCTCTGCCAGTGAAGTGCAGGCACTGAAAAAGCTTCTTCATTTGGGTGCAGGGCTGAGCAAGCACTGTGCAGTCAATTCCAACAGAGTGTGTTAAGAGTATGCCAGTGACATCTAGTGTTTAATATAAAATCGCTATAAAACCCAGTGGGTTTGCTATAAAACCATTTGTGGCAGCTGGAGTGGTGGGTGCTGTTGGGGTGCCTGCTGCAAGGGGCAAGGCAGCAAGGCCGTGGCAACCTTGGCAGAGCACTGGGAGACCTGGGCTGTCATCCTGCAGCCAGGTGATCTCACAGCCCATCTTCTCAACCAGCAAGCAGTGTGTTTGAGAGTTAATCATCCTGCATGGCAAATAGGTAACACTGCAGGGGAAGTTTACAGTGTGATGGAAACAGTGTGGTCTGTCCTTTACATCCTCCACATTTTTCTATGTAACATACACCTTCTTGTCTAATAAACTGGCAGAATGTTCGGACTTTGGACTGTTTTGTATACATTAGAATGCAGTCTAGTGACTGATATGCTGTCTGTGTACACACATATACAAAGATTGTAGTGGGTGCAGTATGGGAGGTAGTATAGTCTAATTTTAGCAAGGAGGAAAAGACAGTATCTTGGAGCAGGATTGCAATACATTCTGAAATAAAATTCCAGCACAGCATGGAGCTCAAAACTGGTGACACACCACCCAGATTCAAGGCAAAGGAGAAGAATATTCCAAGGGCAGTTGATATCGTGTAGCAACAACTGTTATAAGCTGATGAATTCAATGTTCTTACAAGTAATACTGACAGTCAAGCAGATTTTTTAATGTTTGGTTTGGTAAAATTCCTCTTTCTAAAAATAAGGATAAAATGATCTCTGAGATCATAAACTGTATAAAAACATATGTACACTTAATACTGTAAAAAACAGTTAAAAAAGTTAGCGTATGAATAACTAATCATCATCACAAGTATAACAAGACATCATTAATGCAAAAATACTACAACATTGCTAGTAGAAATAGAATATCAGGTTGAACAATGTACAGATTTAGGACATTTTTATCCCTTTTGATATCTACTGAATCGAATAGTTTAGGGTTGGAAGGGATCCTTAAAGGTCATCTAGTCCAATGTCCTGCACAAGGAGCAAAGGCATCTTCTATTACAACAAGCCCTAACAAAAAGTCTATCCCCATCCTTCTTATAAGCTCCCTTCAAGTATTTAAAGGCCACAATAACATCTCCATAGAGCTTTCTCTCCTTCAGGCTGAACAACCCCAACTGTCTCAGCCTTTCCTCAGAGAAGAGGAGTTCCATCCCTCTGGACATTTTTGTGATCCTCCTCTGGATCCACTTCAATAGGTCTAAATCTTTCCTGTATTGTGGACCCCTGAGCTGGACGTAGTACTCCAGGTGATATGTCACAAGAGCAGAGTAGAGCAGCAGAATCACCTCCCTCAACCTGCTGGCCCCGCTGCTTTTCATGCAGCCCAGGATAGGGTTGGCTTTCTGGACTACAAGTGCATATTGCTGACTCATATACAAGAAAAATAAATTAATAAAAACATCAGATCAAGTGAAAAGGTACTGTAAAAGTAATGAAATGGACAAGCTCACAGACTGATTCACTACGAAGATTCCACACAAAGCTTAAGATTGTTGTGCCTCCTGCAGACTTGTACACAGCCATACATGATTAGATTACTTCAAGGTTTCAAACATGCGAAATATTTCTGAATCAGAGTGGGTCTAGTGTCTTACATTAGATGAGCCTAATATGTTTAGTGTTTTGAAAATCATACAAAGTCACTAGAGACTCCTTGAATTACCTTTTGAAATAAATTCAGAATCTGAGTTGTTTGATAAAAAAGTGACACAAACGTCTGAAGCTTCTGAAGACATGGAGCATCACTGGAAGTAATTTGAAGATTGTGGGAAAGGCAGCAGGAAAGGACTAAAGTGATACCACAATGTATGTTGGGACCGGAGAAGAACTTTGTTGCAGAGGCATAATTTGCACTATTTTGTTCCTGGAGTAAAACGAGCTGCTGCATCAGAATAATATTTTAGTTTAGACATTTAACTCTGAAAGAGTTAAATAAGCCACTTGTAATATGGAGACACCACTAAGATAGCACTGTCTATTCTGAGTGGGTGAAGGCACTTGGTGTGGCTGAGTGTTACACATTGAACTTTGGTATAGCATAAGCAAAACCAAAGTACATCCAGAAATACAGGTCATAAAACCAAGCGATAACTTAAAAAAAACCCTTATTTTTAATAACTCATTATTCTGTGGACAAGGTACTCCCAGGTGAGTGGAAGAATAAGTAAAAGTCTCACCCAGACTGCACTATACTTGATAGTTGTAGTGGATTCTTATTCAGTACTCTCTTCTTTGGGTTCAGACAGAGCAGGAGGAAAAAAAATGCTGACAGCTCTGTAGTCATTATATTTCTGTAGGGTTCATTCATTTTGATTACTGCTGTTACTCTCATGATTTTCTTGATATCTGAAACAAAACTGCAGTTCTCTACAGTTCAGTTCACTTTAAGACACCATCAAATTGGTATGACTCTCACAAGCTTTTGTTAAAGCAATGGTGACAGCTATTGAGCTTTAACTAACACTGTTTTTATGCTTGCTATAAATAATTACTTTCATCAGCCATTTTCTTGACCCTATATCACTGGTGAAAGATGCAGCACATTCCAGGTCTCCACACATATTAGTACTAACTTATTGCTTCACCTTTTTCATCTGAATATAAGAATAGTACAGGAAGAGTTATAAATCCAGGCTTTGATTTCCTGATTTTCTGTGTAGTTTTAGAGTTTGGCTTTAGTGACTTTGGGGATGGTTTTTGCATTGTTTTCATATGAGCAGCATTTTGTAAGGGTTTGTTGGGTAGATTCCCTTTTGCAGCATACCTTTTTGCACTGCTAAGGTAGCAACAAGAAGCTCTAATAGAGCCACAAAGTGCTAGCAGATTCCCCTAGGACAGGAAAATCTGCACCACTTGACTCTACCACTGCATATCTGTCTGCCTCCATGTGAGTAGGGGACAGAATATACTTCAATGGCAAGAGAGGATGCACTTGAGAGTGTGTAGAGATAACTACTACTCTTAAGGAACTCCACTGAGGGTGATGGAGTAGAACAATTCTTGAGTAAAAGGAATAATATAATTTTTAAGAGTTAGATGGCTGAGAGGACTTCAACTGCATCAGACTTCATTTTATAGGCCTTCTTGTTCTTGCACTTACGTTGTGGAGCCACATCCTATGTTGAGGAGGCAGTTCCAGGTAACATAGTTACCATTACCAACGTACTGTCCCTGTTTTCTGTGCGGTGGGACTGCTGCTCATCTGACCAGGTTCAGGAAAAAAATTAACCCGGTCGGTACTGTTTTTTCACGTTACTGGAAAATCTAATACATACTTATGCCAGCCCAAAGAACAAAGAGGAACAAAGCTGGAGGTGAGATGGGAACAGAAAGGAAGACAAGGTCAGAGTAATTCCAGTGATGCTATGAAACTGTACCCTTGGAGGAGCTACTGGCAAGTATTCTGACTATTTGAGGCAGAGTGTAGAGGCAGTATGGGATAAGGTGCTATCATGTGCCAACGTGCCATAATGGCACAAGTGCACATTTTTGCCATATAAAAAAGTTGGCATCCCGAACTAGGTGGAGTGGTCTACTCTTGTGTGAGGACTGGAAAACAACCCACCCAAAATATAATGAACTAATTCTGTTAAATGCACTTGTAAAGCCACATATGATCCAGTATATGCAGACCTTTTCTTAGTTTGTGGATTTATGGAATAACTTCCATCTTTATTTTTTTCCCAAAAGATGAATGCAAATAGGATTCTTAGGGATTAAAATTATTTTGGGAACTTAATTTTTCTGAAACAGTTAAGAAATTAGTGTCTAACATATGCTTTTCTTGACAGTGTAACTTTACTTGCTCTTAATCGGTTGGTGGAATGTCTGTTTCCATGACAGCACAGCAAATATACGGTAGGGGCACTGATAAACAGTGATGAATAACAGATCATTAGACTTCAGAGAGAATTCTTCACTGGTCTGTAGCTGCTTTTTACATTTGTCAGTAGAGACAACACATTTCACCACCGTCCATGACACCAAGATAAAAGTTGTCAGACTTCCAAAGGCCCTGTGTGCTAAAAGACAACAGTTACTACCTTTGAAGGTAGGTCAAATGTTGACTTTAAACTGTGTTAAAGTACTTCTT
This sequence comes from Oxyruncus cristatus, assembly GCA_013399855.1. Classification (NCBI taxonomy): domain Eukaryota; kingdom Metazoa; phylum Chordata; class Aves; order Passeriformes; family Cotingidae; genus Oxyruncus; species Oxyruncus cristatus. The sequence goes on along the minus strand of VXAY01006327.1, from coordinate 761,647 downwards.
CTAAGAGTCAACTTGCTAACTACAATGATGTACAATACTGAATGTCTGATCTAGCCTTGTCAAACTAGTCATAAGCCCCTACCAAGCAACAGTGCTTTCAGGATGGAAGTAGCTTCTCCTGACCCACTGTCTCTCAGTCATGCTCTTCAACAAAAGCAAATTCCTGCAGAAAGCAAATTTACCCTCTGGTTCACTGCTCAGGGGTTCACTGTGCAATCTGTGTGAAAAGGTGTTGGAATAAGTCATTCCACTGAAAGCCATCAAAGAGGACACTCTCACAGGGAGATAAAAGTGGAGGTGATAGCTGTCGCATGCAAGGTAACCCCATTGCCACAAATAGTGTTTAAGCAGGATTCACTTTGGTTCAGACTTAAAACATACACAGATGTCAGAAGCAAACCTGTAATTGCCTTTGCTCAGCGAAACATTCCTGTTTCGATGGAGGCTTGATAGTTCTGAAAGCATCCTGAGCAAAATATAAAAAAACCTTCTGATTTGCAAAGATGTATACAAGCACTGTAGAAAAAGATCAAATCTCTTTCCTCTTGAAATCAGTGATCATTTTTTCAAGAACTGAAGGGGAACAGAGTTTTATCCTTGTTCTCTTGGTTTTGGTGACAATTCCCTGTTTTAATCAAACTGGAAGAGGCAGTATTGAATAAAATATTAAAATAATAATAATTATCTGCTTGTTTAGACAATCTACAATGCAGGTTGAAACAGGAAGGTCATCTGTATGCTCCCAAGTTTGGTGAAAAGTTTTTCTGAACTCCCTCATGTTCTAACAATAAATGATAAATTTAAATTTCCTAAAGAGACAGTTCTCACTGCCAAGACAAATTACTATGCAATCTGAGGCAGCCAAAGCTTTGCTACCACTCTTCTCATAACAAAACAACTGGTCTTAAATTACTCCTACAGTTCACCTAGATCACCTAGATCCATCAGATTTTAAGGGTATAATTTAACAAACATTTATTTTGGTGGCAGTCCTGGCTCAAGCAGCCTTCACTGCTTTGCACCTGTGGCCAATCCCCATTCCTTCTTCTTCTACCTAATCCTCAAAGTACAAGTTCTGCCAGGGAAGAATTGATTACTTCTGGTTACTGATTACATGGTAAACCAAATCAGCGATTTTTGGCCTTTTTTTCTGTTTAAATACACATCAGTGTATCCCATCAATTGGTAGCAATTGCAAATTTCAGACATTTCTGAAAATGTCTAGCCATTTTTTAAAATACTTATTCTCTTCAAAGACAACTGAAGTCAGACTGAAGGTAACAGCAATGCACCCAAGCATTATTCAGTTCTTATGGTTAGACTAGTGTTTCAACCCAACAGCTTTAGAGTTCCTTGCTAATTTTTACCCCTCCTTAGACAGAATTTTTTTTTCAGCAATTATACTCAGTAGGAACTTCTGTTATGCTTCATATGACTTTAGGACAGCATATGACTCCCAGAGAAGAAAAAAGATCGCTCCTGTACTGTTCTAAATCATTCAGCAGTTGTTACAAATCGACAAGTTTTTTCCTCTGAAGTTGAAATGTGAGTGATAGATTCCACACTTTGGCACTAGAATGTCTTAGTGGTACACTGTGCAGGCACCCAGGACAATACCGTGTAAGAGAGACACATGGCATTTCTCAACCGTTCCCATTATACAGGGCAGAGAGAAGCACCAACATGGGTGAACCATCTGTGCTAATGTCGATGATGTTATTAAAACATTCATTACATTTCACAATTTCATATTAGATCATTTAAATTCTTATTTTGGCATAGTGCATAGAATTCTTCTTCTAGTAATATGAATTCAATATGCAAATGTGTTTGCCCTGTTTTCTAATAAATTTGTGTGTAGATTGAACACCCTTACAAGTGCTGCAGCTCATATAATTATGCCCTCAGATCTTGACAGAAGAAATAGAGCCCTACTGTGTGCCAGATTAATTGATCAGTTTAGCACAAGTAGATTTGATGCGTCCATTTCTGCCAACTTTTTCTGCCTACAGCACAGTACCATCCAGAGGTCTACCTCAACCCTGTTGCTACCTTTCTTTCCCAACAAGGACAAGTATTTTTCTCTCACATTTGATGCCACTTAATAGTAGGAATATTTCCCCAAAATAGTATTATAGCAGTAAACTAACACTGTGGCTACCCTGGTCACCATCCTGGTATGCATCTATTATACTAGCTGACTTGTGTATTTTAAGTGAGAGCTAAGGGTATCGGTAAGTGGACATCCCACTAGGCACTGTGCACACTCACAGTCTGCCCTAGGGACCTCACAGCTCAGGTGAGAAGGCAGTCCAGCTGAGCAGGCTGTTAAGCAGGGAAGGAAAATTACAAACTTGCAGCAAAATGATTTCCCTGGAAATTTACATTGACTACCAGCTTACACATCTGAGAATTGCCAGAGACACTGATGACCTCTATGTAACTAACTAAGGCTGTATTATGAGTTTCATTTAAAGCAAAACAAAAAATCCTTTTCCATGTAATTTGGTGATGATGTCTCAATATGGGAAAGTAAATCACCACAGGATGATCTCCATTTTCTTGTTTATTTTTGAAGACTTAATAACCTTGCAGATGGGACAGAAAAGCCTATATGTGTCCGTAACTCCCTTGTGGATATATAAAATATTCAAAATGAGGGCATGATGTTTAGCAAGCTAATAAAGAAAAATATCTCACTTCACTGTCACAGGCAATTTGCTAGAAGAAATCCTCACAGTAGTTGTTCTACATGACTGCATCTTTCATGAAAGCACTGCATAAGCCCTTATTCCATTCTGCAGATGTGCAGTTCCCTTCAGCCTTTTAAGTGTCCTTAAGTAACAAACATTTTTTTACTATGAAGTGAGAGAGAAGGGAGAATCTTCACTGGTTAGATTTTATACTTGCTTTACAAAGCATACGTGTGTTAAAAGACAAGGGACTGGAAGATGCACGAAGTCCTTGATATGTTTCACATATGTTTGGCCCAGGGAAACAATTGCCTTCCCTAGGAGACCACTTTAAGTGACTTTTTGTGTATCTCTAGTGGTATGAAGGGGTTGCTGCAGGATCCAAGGTCTGTCTATGGCTCCAGTCTGAGTTTGTGAAGTATATACAGTACCACAAAGACAGCTCATGAGCAATATATTTTTGTACTTGAAAGGTTTGCAACACTCAGTGAAATTCTAAGAGAACAATGTCTTCTTCCTCAAGTAGGCTACACTTCAAACTCAGGTGTACAGTGTCTTCTCCCTTTGCAGAGGCTCTTTGGCAGACTAGTTTGTGAATGAAGCCTTTCAGAACTAGCTGAGAACATAGTGCGACACAAAAGGCATGAAGGGCCGTGCTTTAGAATTGCTGCAGTTATTCCAGAAACCCAAGGTAGGCACAAAAAAAGAGAGGAAAAAAATATTCTTCTTTAAGCTGAGGTTCTGATATCTTCCTGATAGATAATAGGTGACAGACCCCATGGGAGCAAATATTCAGACATTCTTATCTCCAGCCAGAGGACATTGTTTTTCCAACCAATTAATCTTTACAGTTTTTACTCTTATTTTATAGACTATTACCCTACTTGTCAGAACCACAGACATCTCACAAAGAGTCCAGTTTCAAGCTGAGCTGTTTTCTGGGGAAAAGGGAGGGAAAGGGAGATGGGATGCCAGAATTGCGGAACAAGAAGACCGTCACTGAGGTTTGACACAGTTAATTTGTATGTGATTGTTCTCCAGGCTACGAACTGAACAATGCTGGCTCATGGGGTTTGCCGTGGCATCACCCCCTCAGTGAGAGTAGTGGCATAGCTCTGGATGCCTCTGCTTGCTGAGATGAATTCAGCTCTTACATGGTAGCATTTTCTTGTCTAGGAAATCCTCACGAAGCTTCTGGGGTTCTCTTTGCTTTTAAACACCTTCATTCTGAAAGATTCCTGCTGTGCATAGTTGGAGACACAGAAAAGCTAGAGAGGGTTGTTTTTTTTTCACCTTGCATGAACTAAAACATCTGCGAGCATACAATACAGCTGAGAAGGCAATGCTGTTTAAAAAGCATTGTTCTTTTGACACATTTTCATCCCTATTTTACCAGGCACAGAAAACTCTACATTTTACTTTGTCCACTATCATTAACAATGTCTCATGATGTTAATTAATACTGCAAGAGGCTAAACCTCAGGCTGACTGTCTCACATGTGGGAATTAGTTGTGTGGGTTTGCAGAGCAACATCTGCCTGTGAATAGATTTTAAAAAATAATAATTAAATTAAACAAAAGAGAAGCTCTAAGCTGAATTTGTGGGTAAATGATTAACATTGCCCTATGTTTAAGATTTTTTTCCCAAGCCTATTTTGTTTAATGATTTTCAACTATGAATATTACATGTCATTCTGCAGTTAATTATTTATGCTGATGAAACATGGTACTCTCTGTACCCTTTTTGGATTCTAAATGGAAAGGCACACATTTTCTAGACAGTTCCTCCTGTGATGGCTCACAGAGGCTTCTGTCATCAGAGACAGAATCATCCTCAAGCCAGTTTAAGGCTGGAGTGCACTGGGAAAAACTCTTGTAAGAGTGGATCATTCACCACTGGCCACCAACTCTGCATGCCAGGCTGTCAGCTCTGGGTGGGCTTCAAAGAGCCTGGCCTCAGAAATCCTTCATGGTGGGAAAACCTTTCACATGAAAGATTAATTAATCATCAAGGTTTATATTTCAGGATCTTTGGTGCTTCAGGAACAGTTTGCATTCTGCCCAGGATTTTAAACTGAGCTTGGAATCTGGGTAAGCAGAATTTTGACATTTTGAGCTTTCATTTTAAATTAACATGAAAGCACTCATCAAATATTGAAAACTTCCCAGAGCTGGAATTATCTTTTTCCACCCAGTTCTGATGATTACTATTTATGGATCTCTTTGCAGCCAGATATCTCCCATTCTGTGAGCTCTTCTAGGCAAGAGCTTAGGCTGAAAAAAAAGTCTGCAGATATTATCTCTTCTATTGTGTCATTTTGGTCACAGAAATGTGTGACTCTCCTGTGCCATAAGTCCCAGTGAATTACCAAATCCCCAGAGTCAGGTCTCGAGAGTTTGACCTTCATAATAAATTGATGTCACTTGAATAGCCTGAATGGTGAGAAATCCAATGAAATACAAGTCCCTGAAAAATTAAGCTTGTTTTAACCAGCAAGACTATGAGATTTTGAGGCAACCAATCCCACCTGGAAACTGAGGGTACCTTGGCATTCAGGGAAGCAGAGCAAAGTGTTATAAACTTTACAAACTCCAGCTATTAACTACACGTGTACTGCTATTAAGATAAGGAGGATTCTTCTCTGGGGGCAACAAAGCTCTATTCAAGAAACAAGAGAGCCTACTTTTTACTGAATAAAGCAGTGGAATATCAAAATAACATTTAGTGGACTTCTCTAATTTAGTGTGGTGGGTGCATCAGCTGTGATTAGTCCTTTCTGGAGGTGAATTTGGAGATGTTCTTGAGCAGCCACAGAAAACAGGTGCTGCAAAAATTGTGCTGCTGCTGCTGCTGCTGCTGCTGCTGCTGCTGCTGCTGCTGCTGCTGCTAGGCATAGATAGCTGGAAGCAGACCTGGAATACCACCGGGATCTCAAATTTCCCCAAGCCCCTGGACACAGGGACACTGGAAGCAGTTCAGCCATGGCAGAGCTCCATAGCAATGGTGCCCCAAGGCTTCTCTGCTCCTGCACTGGTAGGGGCCCCACTGCCATGTTTGGCTCTCTGTCTCCTTGCTTTCCTCATCCCACCGATCTCTCATCTAGGGAAAAGTGAGATTGGACTGACCTCTGTTTCTGGGAATTATTGAGTCTTAGCACTGTGCCCATTGCTGCAATGTAGGGAACAGTCTTGGCTGCCTGGGGAGGGTGAAGGTGTTCCAAGTTCTATTTATGTGGCAACTGGGTTTTCAGGTGTTTGTTCCCCAAACCAATAATTCAGCACTATATGATGTAATCATAGCCTAGAGCATCTTGAATGTACATAATGTGCTGGGAAGAGAGTAGCAAGAGAGAAAGAGAGAGAGATTACTCAGATTGAGGGCCTGGCACTTTACCTGTAGTCCCTTGCATATATTCAGGCTTGGACTCCCTGGGAGTCATACCAAATTGTGCCTGTAAAACAAATTCCAAAACCAGTGCTATTTCACATGTATCAGCTATTCATAAGGAAGTTTGCTGATGTTCTTGACAATGTTGTGTGATCTTTCATCCCACACAAAAACTGTCATTATTAAATAATTAAAAAGAAAGAAACTACAACAACTCATGATGGTGTATCTTCTCAGATGAAATTTTCAAAAGCAAAAAAAAAAATTTAATAGTATTTTCAGATAGCACTTTATAACTCCCTATGTTTTACAGGACTGCATAGACATTGTGAAAGTCAGTGCTAATGCAAGCTGTACCACTGCCAGTACATCAAGCTAGGCCATCCTCAGCTAACTCCAACAGCTGCTAGTGCCTTGTAAACATATTGTCAGTTGCTTTTCTACATTTCCCCTAAGTCCCTTTTGCCTTGAAATCTTCCTTTTCTCAGGATTGTCTATGTTTAAACAAAAATACATTTTCTAACTCCTGACAATGACATCTTAAATAAAATAACTTCCTGTAATTCTAATAGCAGCTACTATCCTTATTTCCATAGCTTTCATCATTCACCTTTAATCCTCTTTCTTTCTTGCTTGCCATTATTTGTCTTTGCCTTTATTCTTTCTGATCACTATTATTATCCAATTTCCTTTCATCTTTCCCTAGCTCCCACTGCATTTATGTCCTGTCATTTTATGATTTTGTTTTTACTCCCCATGTATCTTTCTATCAAATACAGGACTTTGTAACTGACTTTACCTTCATCTTCCCACCTTTCCCCCCCTTTCTTAGTCAGGCTCTGGGGATCAGGCAAAGGCCAGCAATGCAGGCAGCTGCAGACTCTTCTCACACAAAATCCACAGAGCACAGCCACTCAGTCTCTTTCCCTGATGACGAATGGCAGAACAGCCTTTGGCTTCGTTTGTTATTCGTATTAGGCTGAAGGCTCTGGGGGAGAACAAATACCTCTTACAGTAGAACAGACTCCCCAGGGAAGTGGTCATGGCATCAAGCCTGCCAGAGTTCAAGAAGCATTTGGACAATGCTCTCAGGCACATGGCGTGACTCTTGGGGTGGTCCTGTGCAGGGCCAGGAGTTGGACTCGATAATCCTTGTGAGTTTCTTCCAACTGAGAATACTCTATGATTCTATGTAGTGTGCAGTGCCTGGAGCAAACATGATGCTAAGTTGGTGTCGTGGGTTTACCAGGCCCCCCTGGGGCTGAAAATGGTTAATTCCAGGTAGATTTCCAGAGCAAAGCCAATCAAAAGTTTTAGTAACGCCTCTGTGAATAACATATTTAAGAAAATGGAAGAGAAGCCTGTGGTGCAGAAGAAATTTCAAGCCGGAGAAGAGTGGAGGAGAACAAGAGACAGTAATGTAGCCTCCAAGGTCAGTGCAGCAGGAGTGGGGAGGAGAGGCCTGGCTGGGCTCCCTCTCCCCCTGCAGCAAGGGAAAGACTGAAAAACTAAAACCTGCCACCTGTGGAAGATTATTTGGAGTGAGGAGACTCTCCTGCAACTCACGAAGGAGCCTGTGCTGGAGCAGAGGAGTGCATGAAGGAAGCTGTAACTCCGTGGGAGGCCTAAGATGAAACAGAGTCTTGCTGGAGACCTGTGGCCCTTGGAGAGAGAAACCTACCCCGGAGCAAGTGTACCGGGTAGGACTTGTGATCCCAGTGAGGGATTTATGCTGGTGTAATTCATTTGTGACCCTAAAGGACAGCAGAGTATGGAAGAACTGTTGTCGGAGGGTAGACTCACGTTGGAGAAGCTCATCCAAGAAGCTTCCATGAGAAGGGACCCCACAAGAAACAGGGGATGGACTCGATGCCATTATCCCCTGTAACAGTGGTGAAGACCATGGTGCAGCAAGTTGTCCCCTTGCAGTCCATGGAGGACCCCATTAGGCCCAAGGACCCCCCAGTCTCCAGTCCTTGCCTGGCAGGGAGGAGCAGGGACAGTCCTGAGGTCGACGTGCAGCAGAGAGAAAGAGAGAGAGAGATTTCCATCTGTGACGGATCGGAGCTGTCACCCCAGAGATAATAGAAGGAAAACTTACAATTGCTGAAAAATTGATTTAGAAGAACTGTAGCCCTGTAAGCAGAGAAGAGACTTTTCTCCTCCTGGACTGATACAGTGGGGAAAAATGATTTTGTACATATGTAGAATTTTCTTCATAAGAAAACCTTGTTAGAATTGTTATATAAGTTATTCTTTAGTCTTCATCCTGCTCGTAATAAATTTAATATTATTCCCCCATGTCAAGTATCTTTTGTCTGTATAAAACTTCTCTCACCTTATAAAAATTGTGTAAAGGGTTTAAAAAAATTAGTCCAGAGTAAGCCCATGACAGTTGGGTAGATGCTTTCATAGTAATAATAATATCAAGGACTGGGGTCTGGCCTCACTGCTGGGTGCTGGCTCACCTGAGTGATGCAGGAAGAGTTCAGAGAAGGCAACTCTGCTACATGGGCTTATCGAGCATTTATATATCATTTACTTAGATTATTAAAAATAAGAAGAAAAGAAGAGGTGAGAAAATATCCATAAGCCACGCATTTAACAGTAGCAAAGTAATGATCAGAAGTCAATCTTTCCACCACCACTTCAGTAAAAGCAAAACCAAGGAAACACAAAATGTCTTCAGAGAATACTCCATCCTAAGGACCAGTCAGTCTAACATGAGGTCCATTGCATGGACTTATGACGTGTAAGAAAGGTCAGAGGCAAACATATTTCATCAGTTTCTCCCGCAAAATGTCCATATTTGGATTATCTCTCTTACATTATCTCTCTTACATAGTTGAATTTAGTATTTTAGACCACTCGGCTACGTATGACATGCAGCCATTTCTGAGGGGAAGGATTGCTCCCATGCCAGCAATCACACAAAACAGAATAAATCTTCTGAATGTATGAGGGAATTCCCCTTTCTCATTTTTCTCCTCAGCAAGGGGAATGGTCTTCAAAGTTCAGAGATACATTCTCCAACAGATAGAAAATGAATATTTAATATGTCTTATTTGGGATTTAAGGGAATGGAAAATGGGTCGTCAGCTTTAGCTGCTATTGTAAAATTTTCCATGATACCAAGTTACTTAACTGAAATTCTTGAATACAGCTTTCTTCCTTTTAGTTGTCAAACATGGTCGTACTGAATGATGTCTTATGTGGTTCCAAGAGAAAGAGATCGTGTCCTTCTCTTGAGAGAAACTTGTCCTGACAGAGGTGTCAAGGACAATCTACTTCACTCAGTTCAGGATTCAGCTCTTTGTCCCTGAAGCCGTTTGTTCAGCAGAGACAGACAACTCCAAGATGTTTCTCAAAAAAATTGAGCTCACAGACTGTAAGACTGGCAACAGACCTGTCCTAAAATACTCACATTTGGGATGAAATCCCACTTGCCCTTACATAAATCATTCTTTGGGCTTAAATAGGTAATGTCAGCAAGGCTTAGAATCAGAAGGTATCGCCTGAAGAAAGGCTCCGTGCTGGATTGCACTCACAGACTGAGTTCACTGTCCAAACACATGGGAGCAGAGGCTCCCATGAACTTGCAATCATCAGTCACACTTCTCTGTCATTTTCATTCTTGCTCTTGCTGCAACTCTCTTTCCTTTCTGCCACTGCCTCAAAGGAGGAGTGTTTGATTTCAGACAGGTTGGGTTTCAGAGGTTCAGGTTGCTCAATTGTTATGGGTATTACACAGTCTGAAGAAATTTTCTCTTCCTGCCAGCAAGCACCCTACTCTGTAACCCTCACTGATGTATTTTCATGAGCTATAGAAGAACAGAGTGACTGTATACATAACTGTATGCACATGTGTTTGCGTGAGTGTGTAAATCCACCACCCAAATACAGGCATTCACTTACCTCAGGGCTGAGCAGGCAAGTCCTTAAAATTTATGGTTTGATTTCTACCCAATAGTTGTCTTGGAACATTTATAAGAGTTTTAGGGTGCCAACTTCAAGCACATGAATTAACCAACTGAGTCAGCCAGGCAGTGTCCCTCCGTAGACAATGAAAATGAGAAGCCACCCCCTTGGGAAGCCATCCCAGCCCCTAAAAGCACTGTTTGCAATAGCCCTGCTGATGAGAACTATCCTCAAAAAGCATTTGTGGAGATCAGTTGTGTGGGATTCTGTTTAAGAACAGAGTGATTACCCCCAACAGCAAGGAGAAGCAGCCAGCACAACACAACCGAGGGCTAAGCACAAGTATGCCACCACCCCCAGAGTCCCTGGGTTGGAATCGGTGAGTTGTTGTCTCGGAAGAGGGCAGGTTGCAGGCACTGCAAGGAGATGGGGAGGCTGTGAAGTGAAACAGATGCTCGCCTGTCATTTGACCTGAAGAACACGCTTCACTTTACAGTGCTCATTAGAGGGAACCACACTTTCCTCTGCCAGTTTGGTAAATCTGCTTTCACTCAGCCTGCGTGCTTGATAAAGTTATTTGTCCCATAATGAATGCCAATTTAAACTTCTAGCGCAAACTTTTATACTGTAAAGTCATCCTACTGCATGGGGTTTCTGTGCAGAAAACACCTCTTTGCGTTTGTGTTTGTGCAACACCAAGCACCAGAGTGTTCTCAGGCTGGAAGGAGAGTTCTTGGCCCTGAAATAATGAAAACAAAATTGACATTGTTTGTTTTGTGGTAGTGCCTCTAGGCCTCAATCAAAAATGACACAAGACAACAGATGGATGCAAGTACACGAGGGAAGCACAAGACAGAACATTTATTCATTTAGTAGGCATCGGCCACAGTGCAGCAGCTGCTTAGATATTAAATATTTTGTAGGCAGCATTGTATAGATATAAAAATCATAATAATTGTTGTTATAAAGTAGCATATACGAGAAAAAGAGAGGCTTTTTTTAGAATGTTGTATCAAGGGAATGGAAAATGTGGCCATTAAGAGCAAACACTTCTGTAAGTATAAGCATTCAGTCATTGTTCAGCTGTAAACATTACATTATCCTAGATTGTGTCGAAGTTGATAGTCATGTTCTCATTTAAAAGCTGATAAATATGATACTAGAATTTTCTGCAGGTTTATCTGCAGTACACAACTGGTTATCCTGGCAATGATGGCCAATTTTACATCTGTTTAGATATTTAAACTGTTTTGAAAAGAAACTTTACCCCTTTCAAAAACACCCCAAAGCATACTAAAATGTCACTGGTATATGAAACATAAAAAAGAAAAGTGGATAACAAATTTCATTGCAGACATTTGAACAATATTTTAAACTTTTGAAAATGTAGATATCATGATTGTAGATTTTATGATTTCAATAAATATTTTATTGACAGTTTTTGAAGCCTGGCTCGAATAGCAAAATATTAGACCTCAAGCTTATTGCTCATCAACCCTTTAATGGATTGGTTGTTTTGATGAATCCATGGAACCACAGGGAAAATTCCAATTAAGTTTTTTTTTTTTTTTTTCCAATTGGAAAAACCAAACCTGCAATTTTTCAGGGCAGTGTTCCGAGACTGATTAAATTTTGCTCAGGATTATTTTGTCAGACATTTAATTTTATTTCTTCTACAACTAGGGGAGAAGGGTTAGGCATGCCTAATTTCCATGTGTCTTTTCATGTCAAAAGTCCATACTGTATGCTGTGGGTGGCCCATCAGGCATGACTTTTGTGCATTATTCCCATGTCCAAAAGTTAAGCTGAAAGATGCTTCCCAAGAGCACACTCCTTAGCATGGAAAGCCAAGATTTAGTTCAGACCATATTAGTTTATGCCTAAAACAAATATATTTGCCCAGGTGATTTTGCTGCCCACTTACTTTGCTTGAAGCTTAAAAACGCCATTTACTTACTCTCAAATTTTATAACTAATTTTTTTCACCTAAGGTATTTTTTGTTGACTTTTTTTGCTAAGTTTTAAGAGACCCAAAATATTCATTGAAATTCTTCCCCCTAACTTTTCATGGACAACCTGAAGCAATTTGACAGGAAGTACATGAAACAAGTGAAAACATATGGAGAAAGGAGCTTATGTATATAGTATATTGTATGCTTTGCCAACATACATAACATTTATTCATAGTGCCAGCTATTTCTTTCTTCTTTTTTTTTTTTTTTTTCCTTAAGAAGGGGAAGAATGACAGCAATACTGAGCCCATTGAATTAGTTCCATGTGTGTTAAATGGTATGGAACATATTCTCAACTAATATAACTAACCACCAACTCCAAAGAAGGCATGTGAGATAAGGTAGCAGACCTGTAATTTTTACAAATTCTAGGGAAACATGACATGAGATTTGCAACTGCTTATGGTTGTTTTCTCTCATCAATAAACAACAACTATCTTTCAGGTACTCATTATGTGTTTTGACAGGTGACAAAATCTTCAAAGTACAAATCCTAAGAACAGGATCACGTGAGATTCACATGTACTTTTTCTAGGTAAAAATCAAGTATCATTTGCTTCACACTCTTTCACATTCCCATAAGATTTTTTTCCTCTGCAAGAGACTCTATTGCTAGGACAAATGGAAGTAGCAGGAACCTTGGCTTGTTCCCAAGTGACAGAATGTTTGTACGGTGAGTATGCAATTTATAAAGCATTTATAAGTACTTTAAAGTGAGCATATAATACTATAAATCTTTCTTCTCCTGATAGGTATTTTTTAAATTTCTTGTCTTAGAATGGATTTAATATGTATTTTGGAAAAGCTAAAAGCTGGAATATCTCGAACCAGTCCTCTTACAGCTTGTCTTGTCTCCTTTTCTGTCTCACATTAAACTAAATTATCCAACACAAGGCCACTGCCCATCTTTGAATAGTTGTCCACCTTAGCATTGAACTTAATTTTTTTGAAAGACATTTGTACAGACAATTGTATTCCCCCTAGTGCAAAATAAAGGTTGTATAAATTTGCCTGTAATTTCATTCTTGGGTTTTGGTGGATGGAGTTAATTACTTGAATTTCAGTTTTATGGTTTAGATTGTCTGTACAACATGTCCTACAGAATTACAGCTTTGTTCTACACCAAGTAGTCCAATATCTTTCCCTCATTGTTCAAAAGAACAACTTCTGAATTTTGGCCATCTTCTCGATTCTTGACAGCCTGAGATTTCATTCACTTAAGAGGCCATTGAGATGATCAGGGTCAGCTGTTAAGACTTTTTTAGTCCATGGTGGACACTTCCTTCAATGAGGAAGCCGAAGGTTCCCTCAGCAATGCTATGCATTTTAGGTTACCACAAGGGGTCAGTAGAAATCAGTGAGAAATATCCTCGTTCTCCATCCCAGAAACCATGAAACGCTCACAGCCACTATGTCATTCCCTGTTAATTTCAGGAATTCAGTGAGGAAAAATCAGACATGATTGTTGTTTTTTTTTTTTCTTTATGACCAGACAGCTTTTACCACTAAAATATATGAGTGGTTTCCTATCATTATATAGAAGTTTGCTCTTGATCAAAGATAGATGAGGTTCAAAAGCTGGTGCTCATTTATTTTTCCTGGATAACTTTGTGTCTGTATTTGTTCATTACATTTGTTAAAATGTGTGCTTCAAATGTAGCATAGATTTATGATCAGGGAGCAGAATTTTTGTTTCTCCCAAACTAGGTTTCATAGAATTATTTTTCTTTTTAGACTAATAGAATTAAACTCATGATAAATTTAAAATGAAATTAAATCATGTGTCCTTGCAACTGAGCAAGTAGTTGAAAGAAGTTGCATATATTTTCTCTCCCAATGCTTATGTAACTCTTTTTTATTTTATTCATGATTGCCCCATGAAGATTATTCAACACGCTTACGCTGTTTTCTCTGTATCACATTCCTTTCATTCCAAAGGATGCTGGGGAAAAGTGGGGAAAAAAAATCACTGACTTAAAGTTTGATACTTTGTCACTTTTGTGACAAAACTGTATGCCTAGAGAGCATACCAGACATAAATGACAGCAAATTAAAAACCTGAGTACTCCACAGTGGGAACTGGCATCTCATAAACTTTACCAAACATGATTCTTTTAGTCAGTTAGTGGGTCTAGCTGATGTCAGTTAATCTTATACTGCAGTAGTACATTAGGTAGTGTTCATGGAGCCCTTGAAATTTCTCTTACCTTTTCTTGGTGTAGCCATTAATCCTGATCAGTCCAGATGTATTATAGAAGAAATAACGCTGAGAGATAGATTGGGAAATATTCGGATTTTAATTTATTGAGACTCACAGCAAAAGGCTCAAACTATTGTTAAGAAAGAAGTCCAGTGGTTGAAAATTATGGGTTTGTAGAGTCATTTGCTAGAAGTATTGTTGTACTTTGGTTCATTTTTATAATACAGACAAGATGAGTAATGGAAAATTAAACTAGATGGGGAGTTTTGCCTCCAGCATATCAGAGTTTGGCTAATCCTGTTGATGCTTCAGAAAAAAAAGTTCCATTTGTATCACTATGCTTTGTTGAGAGATGGTGTATAATGAAGGTATGCTTAGCATGGCACGCAGAAAGAGTATGCACAGTGAAAAAGGCTGATTTTTCATCTATATTGCAAAACCAAAGCAACATTACTCTTTTAACCCAGGCAGTGACATTCCTTAAGCCTCCTGTGGCTAATATGCACAGGAAGCAGAGGCTCTGAAACATCATTTTTCTTTTGCAACACTCACAATTTATTATGATTGTAAAATGAATACTCATCAAAAATGGTTAAAAGAATCTAATTGCCAGTTGTAGACTTATAAAGCAGTAGATTTAGAGTTGCATTCTGTTCTGCGCATTGAATGCTGTGGGAAATCCTACTGAAAATGTAGCAGAAACTGGTCCCTTTCTATGCTGGAGATGGCACCCAGGGCAAAAATGCAAGCTTTTGCCACACACACTGCGAGACGCGCATCAGTCGGCGGCAGATGGGAGTGGGATTGTGGCGTTGGGATGTTGGTGACACATGCTGCGTCCAGTTGAAAACTGTAAGAAGTTGCTTCCTTTCCTGTTCCCAAGGGAACGTGAAGAGCCACTGCTAAGGATGGTAGTGAGGGAAGAGCAAAAATGAAATCAGGAGACCCAGAGCCATTTGTGGTGAGGGATACCAGTGCTGCTCCTGCTCCTTGTCATCAAGAGAGGTGTACAGGCAAAGCAAGTTATGTTTTGGATTCAAGAGATGAGCAACTACAGGTAGACGTCTCTAAGTTTCCTGGCATTCAGTGCATACTGACAACTGCCACGTTAGTACTAATATAAACCTGGAATATTTATGTGTTTCTTTTTTTTCTGACATGCATCAAAAACCTGAAGAATAAAACTAAAATATTTAAATCTGTAAGGTTTTTTTTATTTTTTTTTTAAATATGATATCCTGGAAAATTCAAACCCAGATTTTTTTTGGCCTCAGAACACATTTCGTCCACTGTGCAAAGTGTCACTGTTACTTTGTCACGAAGGTCTGAGCAAAGTCATAGGGTTCAAAGAGTTTTTTGAAGAATGGTTATGTCTGGAGGCCTAAAGTCAGATTGGACTCTAGATGTGCTATATGCTGTAAATAAACATTGCAAATGACAGCTCATCCACTATGGACTGAATAAGCAAGGTGGAGATGAACTACAAGCTCACCATGCAGATTTGGAGAGCTGAGATACAGGTAATGATGAAACAACTTGCCTCAAGTCACATTAGAGCTAGAAACTGAACTTCAATGTCCTGAATCTCCTTTCTGCTGCTTAAACATCCTGTCTTTATCTACTTACTCCTGCAGTTCATGATCCAAACTGACACATGTGGCCTGACAGATGCACCTGACTGAGGACAGACACTGTGCCGGTGTTCTCAGGAGGAAGCGTGGAATGGTGGCTCTGGAATGAAGCTCTAGCATGCCAGGTGCTCAGAAAAGAGCTCAAGTTGAAAGCTTTGGAGAAGCTGTGAGGTGAAGAAAAAAAAAAGAAAGGTTTATACTCAGTAGGGGGAAAAGGAAAGTCACTTGCTAAATACAAACTCAAGACACATTTAGAAGCTGGATATGGAAGCTGAATTTTCCCTGGGGCTAATTGCTGTAATGGCATGTTAAATAAATCCTTTCTAAACTCGGCTGTACCACATGAACTCTGTTTAAATAATGAAGTGCTCATGGACAAATTATCAAAAGTATCAGGCCGAAACAGGCTTTTATTTAACTTGAATTGAAATACATGGCGTGGGGGGGGTGGGGGGTGGTTTCCATCTAGTTATTGTGGCCATCACAAATCAGATAAATTTTTCTGTAAATACTGGGGCTGCCTCTCCTTTTGCTCTTCTGGTTAACCACATATATAACACATGTTTTTCTTCTTTGCTTTTTTGCATTGTTCCATGACAGACATGAATGTTCTTTGTCCTTTATTGAGCAGTTGATAACTCCTGGGCCTTTTCTTTTCAATTTTGCATGTGCTTAAGCAAAGGCAAAGCTGCTGGGAAACAGAAAATATTTATGAAATAGTAATCTCCATGGCCAAGCTTCTTGAGCAAGGGTACTTTGAGTGATGAGTTAGAAAAGCCTGTGCCCCAATTAAATCTGAATGATGGCAGTCCATTCTAAGGAAAAGATTGAAGGGAAAAAAAACACAGAGAAGTAAAGGATATTTCTACAGTCTAAAATTCTCAAATGTGAAAAGTTTCTCTCAGTCTGTGTATATAGAAATCACTAAATTTCTATATATAAATCTATAAATTGCTGTATATAAACTTATGAGGTTTTATATATTACATATACATACATATAAATATATTTAAAATACAGTGATAGCTAAATTATCAGCCACAGATTTCCTGATTGTCAGTTGCAAAACCACTCAGTGAAAGGAGGCACTTCATAGTGATTCATCCCTATTCCTTAACGCTTCTGTGGTCATTTGTGTTGCTGTAAACCAGTAGAATCACCATTTAAAATATGTAGAACGTGAGGGGTCTTTGCAAGCGGTAAGAAGAACCTCTTCTGAAATTCAGCCTCATGACCAGACATGATGTAATGATAGAATATCTCAAGCTGGAAGGCACCCACAAGAATCATCAAGTCCTATCTAACAGTAAACTATATGACTAAGAGTGTCCGCCAAACAGCCTTGGTGCCAAGACCCCTTCACACAGAAGTAACCTTGCAGATTCATGTCTTTTAGTGTTCACATATGCCTTTTATTTAAATAAATACAAGGTAAAGTTAGGACTGTGTATGTCCACAATGTGAAAAGGTGAGGTACATGTTCGTTGGCCTTTTCATCTGGAAACATACATAATATTTTATTTTATTTTATTTTATTTTATTTTATTTTATTTTATTTTATTTTATTTTATTTCATTTCATTTCATTTCATTGCATTGCATTTTATTTCATTGCATTTTATTTTATTTCATTGCATTTTATTTTATTTTATAAAATATTTCCTTCAAGTGTTTTCAGGAGAGAGGAGAAATTAATGTATATGATTCTTCTAAGCCTTAGAATAATGTGTTTACGTATCAAGGAATCTATTTCACAGAAATCAATACCTTTTCCTTTCGTCTGGGGAAGAATAATATTAGACACTTGTTGGTACTTGGCATTCTTAGCACTCATTTGCAAAGGGAAACAAAGAATTTTACAGCTGCTTCCAAGAAAGCATAATATTAGATCTTAATACTTAACTGGATTTCCTCACAAACATTAATTTGCTGTTGATATTGTTGTGACTGCATCCAGATGATCATACAGTTTGAAGGAAATATGCAATTAATTGATATCACTAAATTATACTTAGTATATTTGTGTCTGCCTAGGTCTTGGACTGAGAAGCAAATCATTTGATTTTTCTTCAGAAATAGAAAACTCAGTTTTCTCTTATGAACTTCTTAACTGTTAACAGCCACAAAGAGTGATAGAGAGGGAGGCTGCTTCTAACTAAGAGGCTTCTGAGGGGATACGGTAGGGCCAGCAGCATGAGAAACATTCCCATTTATATTCCCATGCACATTCCAGAACAGTGCCATGATCACCAGAGATGGTTTGGGCTGGGCTGAAGGCAAACAGAGTAGTGTGAGGCAGGGGAACTGGAGCAAAGCATTGTCCCACTCTAAATGTCCCCCTCAAAGTGCTTCCTACTGCAGCCAGGAGTCCGGGCATTCCCCCCTGAGTCAGGTCAGGTCCCTTGACAAAGTTAGGTATAGAAAGGAATTGAGCCTTTCTATTCCTCCTCCACAGTGGGGTTTGTAGTCAGTGGATAAGTGGTTGTACATGTACTTCAACCAGAAATTCTTTCCATGCTGAAACTGTATATAAAGTATTGATGAAAGCTTTCCTTCACAGACTGATTTTTCTGTCTGAAAAATTACTCCTCTAAACATGCCCAGCCAGCTTCATTGTGTATTTGTTAAAGACACGAATACATATGCATTTTTGCTTCATTCTTATTAGACTTCTCTCTCTGTTAACCTTTATTCTGTGTCTCTTCTAATATCAGAATTTCAAAAACCATGTGATGTGAATATTAAAGTACCCTACCCTACATTTAAAGAGCCTGAATTTCAGAACGTCAGGACCGCAGTTTCCCAACATCAGCCTCATTTAGAAGTTTTGCCATCCATTAGAGCTTTTAGGCAACGAGTCACTCCATACCTTCTTACACATGTTGCAGTAAGGACATGAATTTAAATATTCTCTAAATACCCCTGTGGATTTTAATTGCAGAATAATAGGATGTGATATTCTTTCCTCCAAAAGGTTTGTTCTTACACATTAAAATTGGTCACAGTCATCAGAAGCATTGTCCAAGAAACAATCATTTAAATCAAGCCTCAGATCTGGGTTCCCTGACTGACAGACAACCTGCTCAGGCGTACAACTATGGCATCTTGCCTTTCATCTGCTGGTGCAGGGGATCTCTACTGACACTCAAGGGCAGTGGGAGACGATCAGCTTTTGCAGAGTGAAAATCCTTGAAAATTCATTTATTTTGTTCTTACTGTGGGACTGACCCTTCTTAAAGAAGACACTCTGTGGTGCCACAGCTGGACATAGAACAGTCCATGGGCAAGAGTGGGTTACACTGAACAGCTGCATTGCTACTACCCTCAGTCATCCAAACTGGCCACAGCTGCAGTTTGCCACCTGGGCCATTCACAGAAACGGGCTCCATTAACAGGGGAAGGTCGTATGGGCTGAGGTACCGATGGGCAGAAAGGTCAATCACTCCTACTTGTGGGACTGGGTACGCAGCGACCATGCTTGCAGCTAGCTGGAGCATGTCGTGCTTCCTGGCAGGGCTTCAACTTGCAGAGTTAACTTTACTCGAGAGAAAACTATGCCAGATTCTGGCCTTTGAAGATTTCGGTAAGCTCCTTTTTCAGGGAAAAAGGGTTGCCAACTGGGATTTTTCATGAGTTGACTGCTTTTCAAAGATCTTTGTGAAGGGGCTTGGCTAAGGGCATTGCTGGGGGAAACCAATTATAATTTTCAAATATGTTAGACTTAAATAAACATTTAATTAAAATGAGACCAGCTCTTTCAGCCATTGCCTGTCTTCTCCTGTTTGTAGAGTTGGGGAGTTCTGGGGAATTCCTGATACTACACATTTTTTGAAAGTGTCAGCAAACTTCTCAAACTAACCTTCAATACTTTCTTTCCTTTCTCTTCCCTCCCTCCCAACTCCTTTTCTTAGACACTTTAACCTGCTTTTTAGTGTCTCGTTTTTCTGTCTTCTATTTCTTGCAATCTCAAATTTTCTTCCAACCTTTCCCTTCTTGCCCATTACTCCCTTGTCCCTTTTCCATGCACTTTTCCCCCAGTCCAACAGAACCTCACCACAGACTGTGGTATCTCCATAATAGCCTCTGCCTAATGATGAAGTGCAACACCCTGAAGGGAGGGCACATGTGACATGACTTTTCANTCTTAGACACTTTAACCTACTTTTTAGTGTCTCGTTTTTCTGTCTTCTATTTCTTGCAATCTCAAATTTTCTTCCAACCTTTCCCTTCTTGCCCATTACTCCCTTGTCCCTTTTCCATGCA
>VXAY01006327.1:721644-741397 GCA_013399855.1 Oxyruncus cristatus | reverse complement strand
CCCCCCGATCTGTATAATTCTTAAAAGGCTGCCCACCTGTGGTGGTACCAAGAGATGTAGCTGGGCTATCAAGAGGAAGAATGAAAAAAGGAGAAGTTGATTTTCTTGCTTGTTGAGCAGCTCCAAACCGCTGTCAGGTAGCCCAAGAAGATCACCGGGGAGAGAAAGGGAGTGACAGAGTGTGACAGAGGGCTGTGGGAGAGGAGCACACCTGAAAATGTGCAGCATCCAAAAACTTGGTTGCACTAAGGTATCATAACACTGTATTTATGGCATTATCAGCATCATAACCACAACAGAGCATGCCACATTAGATGCTGTGAGCCTTTGCAGATATTAAAACCTATAAATATTTTCAATAAAAGCAGAGGGAAATTATTTGCCACACAATGTTTTTCTTTACAAAACATCCAACTGATACTAGTTTGACCCAGACTGAAAGTTCCCTCATCTGCCAATATAATTTGATTTCAACTTGTCCTGCTTTTTCATTCCCTAGTCCTTTTTTATTTTTCCCCTCTTCCTCAGTGACTTCCAGTGCTTAAGTATGCTTGCTTGGTACGATGTGATTAAGGAGCACCATACCGCATTGAGATAAAGTAAATCTAAACAGTATTGTCATCCCTGTTTAGCTGAAAGACAAACATGGCAGTGTGCTGGTGACACTGGCTGGTATCAGATTGTTCTGGTTTCAGCTGGAACACAGTTAATTTTCTTCCTAGTAGCTAGTACTGTGCTGTGTTTTGGATTCAGTGTGAGAATAATGTTGATAAAACACTGATGTTTTAGTTATTGCTAAGCAATGCTTACTCTAGTCAAGGGCTTTTCAGTTTCCTATGCCAGCGAGCAGGTGTGCAAGAAGCTGGGAGGGAGCATGGCCAGGACAGGTGACCCAAAGTGGCCAGGGAGGTATTCCACACCATAGGACACCATGCTCAGTACCTAAACTTCGGTGGGGGTTGAGGGTGTGAGGGGTGGTCAGAGGGGCTGACAGCTGCTGGGAGGTGGGCTGGGCATCAGTCAGCGGCTGGTGAGCAACTGTATCGTGCATCACTTATTTTTCTTAAAGTTTATTCCCCTCTCTCTTTTTTTTGTCCCCCTTTTCCTTACAATTATTGTTGTTGTTATATTTTAATCTATTTCACTTACTAAACTGTTCTTATCTCAACCCATGAGTTATACCTTTTCCTGAATCTCCTCACCTCACCAGGGTGGGGGGGAGTGAGTGAGCAGCTACATGGTACTTAGTTGCTAGTGGGATTAAACCACAACCTCAACATGCATTAATGCAATAAATCATGACTATTTTTTACACATCTTCAACGATACAAAAAATAGAGCTGAGCAAATATGGGTAGCAAATATGCTATTACCAACTGCAAACAAATAATGAAAGCGTAGCTTTAGCCTTTACCACAGTTTTGTTAGTTATGGCATTATTTGCAAAATAAAAACTAATAATTAAAACAACTCACAGAAAAGCTTCAATTCTGTTTCAAAGAATGTGATGGAATTCTTATATACAACCCCCATGCATGTTTCGGAGCAGATTTGTCTTTCTCCTGCTCCATGCTAAACATAAAGCATGATTTTTCTTTCCTATTTAGAGTATGCAAAATGTAAAACAAAATCCTGTAAACTTTGCCTGTCGACCTTAACTTCTAGGCTTTCCTAACTTTTAAATGTTTGCTTTCATAAATGCAGTTTACCACCAATCTCAGCATCCTCTATCCTTTCACTGGAATTAAACTTTTGGAGACATTTTGCTTTACATCTGCAGGTATTCTGTGAAGAACTATCATTTTTCACTTGTCAATTCATTCTTAAAAGCAGAAGCTCTTTTTAAATTTTCATAAAGTAAGAAAGCTACTCCGGGGACATTCAGCAGACTGAGAATTCAATGACAGTCTAAATTAATCTGGATCAGGTGAGGAAGTGTTTTCAGAGTCACACTATGATAGCCAGCCTGCTTACAAATTCTGTTTCAGCTGTGAGCAAACTGTTCAGTCTAGAGGCATTTCAAAAGCGAAGGAAACATTTAGATTCTACTGAAGATAAACAATTTCAAGGCATCAAGAAAAAATGTAAAATCACATTCAAAGTGACATGTTCCTCTGCTGATTAAAGTTCTTGAACAGAACTGGAAAGATAAGCCCAGGTGGTGACCACATTCAATGCCTTTTGTGTCATGGTTTTCCTAATGGTGTTCTGAATTCTGGAAAACGAATAGTTCCTAGGTTTGGCTGCAAGCATCTTTCTTTTCATTTTCACACAAATAGAAAAATTCTGTACAAAACTCAATTTGATGATACCATTTTAGGAGATCAATACTTAGCTATAATAAAGAAAACCAAAATATAATACTTCTCATTAATCTTCTCTACACCACGAGACAAACACTACCAGTGTCTACATAACTCCTGTCCCTCTGATAAGGATTAAATTCTGCCATCTGTTAAAATACAAAATGTAGCGTAGTTTAAAATCTCATAAAGAAAAAGAGATGGAGCATAACTCCTGTTTTTCAGTTTCAAGAGTAAATTGATCTATAATCAATATGGGAATTTTAATCACAGTCACAGTTTTTTAATTGAATGAAAACAATCATTTCAAATTTCTCAGCTTTCTAGATGCCATTGAAATACAGTGCTCTGTAAATGGAATCAAATTTTTTATTATACCTATTAATATAAATACACATTATCTTGAACTGCACATACCAGTTATTACATTGTTCAGACAAAGCACTAAATACTTAATATACTGTATTAAAAAATCTTTCACCTATGGAAAATAATGACAAATAATGACAATGTATGGCATTTACCAAACAGCAGAAATTTGATACACTAAGCATGTTTGAAAGCATCTGTCCTGTCTGATCAAATCACCAAACTAATGTTGCAACCATGTAAACTGTCTCCTTCTAGTTAAAATTTTCATCATATCTTAATAGACATTTTATATGTCATGTCCATCATTGAGAGGGTATCATTTCCATACAAGCCATGAAAAAAAAACCCTAAACATTTCTCCTCTCTTTAGTTATACAGGTCTTCATCTCCCATCTGCTTCTTGCTACTAGGAATTCATGCATGTGAGGAAGGAATAGCATCCTTACAGTATTTTTAAAACTCTGTCTTCCCCAATGTAAGTAACTAATAGCCAGTGGGATTTGCTATGTCTTAAAATATAAATAAAGACACGGAGCTCTATCTGAGGAATTAGACCTCGTACGCCATGTGTTTCTCAGATTTTTATCTCTTTCAGTTTTGTCATAAAAGTTGAGAGAATATTATACTCATCTCCAAGGACATGTTTTGTTTAGCTCTTAAGTGTCTGCATTCATATTTCACTTACAGCACTTAGCAAAAATACCGCCTTGAGCAATCTGAGAGCCAAAGCCTCCTTGCAGCTACAGCAGAGGGCGGCTCCAAGAGCTGCTCTCTTTGACTACAGCACAACTGCATTTTAGTTCTCAGCAGCCAGGGAATACCCTCCATCCCCAGCTCTCAGTGTTTTCGATGCGTCTTGCAAAGTTGTGAATGACACGACTCTTGGTGAGACTGGGCTTTAAGATGGTGAACATTATTGTTATGAACTACAAAATGGTCTATTAACAGGTTCACTGGTTGCTAAACAGCACTAAGTTTGCACTAAATTCTGACTGATGGCAGAAAGGCATCTCAGTCAATGCTCACGTGACTCTGGGATTTTGTCCTTAAAAGAAAAGATGATGTTGGCTAAGTTTTTTCTTAGTCATGTGCGGTAGTGGCAGATGTTCTTGGCAATTGTTAAATGAGCTCCAGATGGTACTTTAGAAGTTTGACCTTAAACATTTTCTCTCCTTCAACTGTAATTTTTAAATGAAGAGATGTGTAGATGCATGGCTTGTTCAGTTTTTCTCCAGGATTTAGACTGAAGATAAAATGATGAGGTTCATCAAGAAGATAGATTATGATATTATCTTGTCTTGAATTCATCTCAAGTGAAGTTTGACAGAATCATCTGTTCACCATTATCTATAAAAGGATTTTAAGGAAAAGGAAATAGCCCGGTAATTTTGTTCTTTATAGTCCTCATAGAAACTAAAGAAAACCAATTTTCTATTTGAATCTTTTATTCATTGTTTGATAAAATTTCATCTATTTATGCAGATTGTTTTCTGCTAGCTTGCTCAGGGTAGACCCTAACTTGATGTGTTTATCGTAACAGAGAATAAATGACTCAGCTCTCAGGTTTAAAGAACTCTTTTAATTTCCTTTCTGCTTCAAAAGATGATGCACATATTTTTAGATAATTTACTACTCTTAGTAGAGTAATCACCAGATAGTTTGTCAGAGATTGTAAGAAAGTTCATCTCCACAGGAAGCTTTATAATTTAGAAAATAACCTCTGAAACCATCGAACTCTTCTGCCCACTGCATTTTTTTTTTCTACATGCAGAGTTAAAGGAGGATAACTCATTGTTCATTTCCTCATTAGAAAAGAAAACAACATGTCATTACAGTAAAATTTCTGTATGATACTTCCAGAATGGGTATGTGTAATTAAGTGGGAGATTTTTGAATGCACCATAGGCATGTGATGTGAAATCATCATCTGATTTTAAAGTAATTAATTTTCTCAATTAATTTCTTTTTGCTCTAATGCACTTACAATTATATAATTTACACTGAAAATTATACTCTGAAATCAGGTTTCTTTCAGCAGAGAGCAGGTAAAATCCATCTCAGAAGGGCAGCAAGCTCAGGGCAGGAGCCGAGTCCTCTTGGGGCACAAGGGCAAGGGCAGAGCAGTGGGGGCACACCTCAGCTGGGCTCTGCACACCCCACTTCCCTCCCACAGATACGATGGTGGGGGGGGCAGATGGGACCATACCATGTCTTATCCCGATGTGGGCTTGAAATCACAGGGGAGTTGCATCCATGGACAGGACTTTAGGTTACTAGTGCATATGGCAGTTCAGATGTAGCCATAAGAACATCAGATATGGTATGGCCCTGCAGACCTGCTTGGTTAACTTGGTCTCCTTGTATGACAGGGTGACCCACTTAGTGGATGAAGGGAAGGCTGTAGCTGTTGTCTTCCTAGACTTCATTAAAGCCTTTGACAGTTTCCCACATTATTCTCCTGAGAAAGTGGCTGTTCACGGCTTGGATGTGCGTTTCAGCGAGTAAAAATCCAGCTGGATGGCCCGGCCCAGAGAGTGTTGGTGAATAGAGTTAAATCCAGCTGGTGGCCAGTCACAAGTGGTGTTCCTCAGGGCTCAGTATCAGAGCCAGTTCTGTTTAATAACTTTATTCATGATCTGGATGAGGGGATCACGTGCACCATCAGTCAGTTCACAGACATCCCCAAGTAAGGCAGCAGTGCTGATCTGCTGGAGGACAGGAAGAATCCACAGAGGGATCTGGGTAGGCTGGATGGAAGAGCTGAGGCTAGTTCTATAAACAAAACAAAGTGCGAGGTCCCACACATTGTTCACAACAGCTTCATGCAGTGTTACAGGCTGGAGGAAGAGTGGCTGGAAAGTTGTTTGAAGTAAAAGTCCTATGTGTGCTGGTCAACAGATGGCTGAACGTGAGCCAGCAGTAGCCAAGAAGGCCAGTGGTACCTTGGCTTTATCAAAAATAGTGTGGCCAGCAGAACCAGGGCAGTAATTGTTCCCCTGTACTCAGCACTGATGAGACCACACTGGGCCCCACACACTTGGGCCCCTCACTACAAGAAACACATTAAGGTGCTGGACCAGTCCAGAGAAGGGAAATTGAGCTGGTGAAGGGTCTGGAGCACAAGTCTTACAAGGAGTGGCTAAGTGAGCGGGTTTGTTTAGCCTGGAGAAAAAGAGGCTGAGAGAAGATCTTATTACTCTCTGCAGCTACAAGAAAGAGGGTTGCAGCAAAGTCAGAGTCAGTCTCTTCCTCCAGGTAGCAAGCAACAGGACAAGAGGAAACGGCCTCCAGTTGCTCCAAGGAAGGTTTAGGTTGGATATTAGGAAATAATTCTTCACTGAAAGATTTACCAAGCAGTGGAAAAGGCTGATAAGGGCCCAAGATCTCTGAAGATATTTAGAAGTCTTGTAGATGTGGTGCTTAGGGACATGATTTAGTGGTGGATTTGTCATTGCTGGGTTAACAGCTGGACTTGATGATTATAAAGGTCCTTTCCAACCTAAAGAGTTCTAGGAGTCTATATCCTACTACTTCAACTACATTTGTCACCAGAACTGCTGCACCCAAAATAATGAACTTCAGAAGAAAGAAAGTGAAGACTAAATAAAGCTGGCTAGTAGAATCTATACCTTAAGTTGTAAAACATTTCTAGGCCCTTTTGAATGAAAACATCTCTGGAAATTTTGACTTGGAAATATTTAAAGGCTACCATTGATCATATCTTTGCTCTATAGATAATAAACAAAAATAAGATCTAATCTTATTAAAGCTGATGAATGTAATCAGTAGCTTTCAGCCTGACTGAATATTGAATATTCCTTTATATAGCAATAACTCAAAAGAATAGGGAGTCATTGCCCCAGGTAAATGAAAAAAAGACCCATGATGCCGAAAGGGATTCCCTAAAGTTAGTTGTAAAACAGTCAGGCTGTGGTATTGATTTATGCAAATGCTTGTGCCCCTATGTGCATCAAACAGGCAGGAGAATGGAATATTGTGAGAGTGACCCTGGCAGAGAGGTTTGGGGACAATCCCAGGGGGCTAAAGCAGGCACCTTGCTGCCCGTCATCCATGCCTCATGGCTTCAGGGAGTGAAGGCGGACCCACAATGCCCAAGCAGCACCTGGATGTAACTTGCAGATAGAAGATATTCTTGACTTTGATGAAATATATGAAAAGTCATCATGGCTAGGCTTCGCGAACGAAGATTAGAGATATGAAAAGCACAATTAATTTAATCACAGTCTGCAATAGACATACTCGTCACTGGGTTCAGACTAACAAAACCAACTCTTTTCTGCCTTTTCTTACCAGAATCATCGTGAAGTACAGGCTAAGGCCAGCTGACTGCATGGCTAGAGTGCAGTACAAGTTGAAGGCAAGTTTGGCCTGTGCAGAAGGGAGAAAAAGCAGTTTCTTTATTTTTCAAGTTTCTGTAAAATGGAAGTTTTTATATCAATAGTCATGACGAATTCATTAAGCATAATTTAAACCAGCCTGATACAAAATTGTCCAGAAGACTGCTAAAATCAATGTAACTGTGGACTGAATATTTAATCAACAGGGAAAGGTGCTGATTCTTAAGACACAGAAATCAATATATATAGTTTGGCAGAAATCATAAATTGTAATGGCTACATTCAGAAGGCAACCTGTTCTGTGCTTTTAAGATTACCAATTAATTACATCTTTCACTTGCACTCTCTCTCTGGGTATCTACCCAGTGCACAACGAGCTCTCTCTATCTGTTCTTAAAATTTTTTTCCTTAATCATGGAAATTTGGCTATTAATAAGAAATTTTAATGTTCTGATCAATTTTGGAAAAATGTCAATTTAAAATAAAAAGTAGATAGAGGAAAAAACTGCTGTCTTTATGCAAATGGAAAATTCACTTACGCAGATCACTTTAATAATTATATTAACCATTAAGTAAAATACAAAGATTTAGCCTGCAGATGTCATCTCACAAAAATTGTTTGGTTGGTTTTAGATGGTAACTAAAATGGTTACTGCCTCACAGTAGCAACTTGGGTGTAGAAAGTGATCAGAATTTAAGTATAAAGTGTACAATATCTGAAGCTGTTAAAACAGCATTCTGAGATTTCGGGGAGAATGTACTGAGAAGCAGATTTTTTCATCAAAGCTTCACAGTGAAGCTTTGATGCAAATTTTGACACAAGCTTCTACTGTTTATTTTGGGGTTTGATACAAATCCTACCTGCAATAAAAGCACAGAAAAACAATGTGAAATTATATGCAAATATATTTTACTACCTGACTTCAGCTACCTTATAAAAGATGAACATTAAGAATTATAACAAAAATATAGAAGAAAATGTGAAATCACATGCAATTATATTGTACTAGCTCTCTTAAGCCATCTTATCAATGAGGAGCATTAATAAATTTGGAAGGCACTCTGACCAGGGTCCACCAACTTATGTTGCTGAAATTCAGCTCTGGAGGAAGAGACAGAAGCAAGCTAACAAGTTTCTGGAATAATATAAGCGGAAAAGGATGAGAGAAGAGACTGACATGGTATGTTGACCTAAAAAAATTGCTAAGTAATAGATTTTATTTCTCTGATCTGTAGGTGATCCTCAGTTCATCTGCACATGGTCTTGCTTATAAAACAAAAAATCCATTTCTCAATCCTGCAAGCTAAGCTTAGCAGCTACTCCATCTGTTGAGCTATAGTAGCAGGCAGAGGCTGTACTCTGTTGCTGTGTGTTATTTGTATCCAGGGTACAGTATAAGGTTTTAAATAGGAGCAGTGACCTCCTTTTAAGCTCTCTGCATGGGAATCTGTACCAGGGACCTCCAGACAGAGGCAACATTTTGTAGCTTGGTACCATCATCATTCATTTTTTGACCTTGGGGACAGGGAAAAAAAAAAAGATCAGTGGGTTGGAAGTGGGTGCTGAATTTCTGTCCTGGGCTAGTCAAATCTTTCTCTCCTTTAGGCCAAAGTAGAAAGCCTCACTGCTTTGCAACTCATCAAACTTCAATTCAGGTCAACTGTGTGACTAGAGGCTGGTCTGTGCAATCATGGGAAGTTATTGCTGATCCCAGGATGCCCTGGTTTGGCATTAAGAGTAACCATTTTAATAATCTAGTGTAAATCTCAGTTTTATGCATGTCTTCAGCTCTGTCCTGCAAAGAAGCTCTTAAACTCTTTATGAGTCTCTGCCATTTAATATCACACTAGATAGGCTCAGCCTGCAAAAAGGAAAGTACATTGGCACCAGGCTTTCTTTTTTTTATCACTGCTAAATATCAGGCCAACAAGACTGATATCTTCCCTGATTACTTCCTTCATGTTTTATTAGAACATGTTCCTGCATTCATTCAGATATTTAATTTCACTATTGATGTCTGCTTCCTAAAACATAAACAATTCTGTCTTTGTTTGAAAAAAGGTTTACATGATATCCAATAATTGCCTTAAGTGACAGCAACCACCATTACTAGCTCAATGCATTCTCCAAGGTTACTGGACTCAAGAACATTTTCAACGACTAATTGTTTTTCTTCATGCTTCTTTGTTTTTCCATCGGTCTGGTAATTAATTTCATCATTCCTTCCTCAGGTTTTTCTTGTTCACACACTAATTTTCTTCCTCAGGCTCCTGAAGTGTTTTTAAGTACCTTAAACTTTGGATAGAGACACCGTCCTCCTGAGCACAGCTCTGCTAAATGAGGCAACTCTAGAGCTGTACCATCAGCCTTGGAAGAGTCCCTGCAGATTTACAAAGGTATGGCTAAATGTGGGGTTAGTTATTCAGAGATAAAATACCTTTTCTGTTGCAGTTCCATCAAGCACATAACATTCGATTGCTACACGGAGTGGGAAGCTCTAGACTTTTTACACTGGCTTCCTGGCTGGCCGCTATCTCATCAGAGACAGCCTGAGGATCTTCTGCTTCCCTACTTGAGGAAGGGACTGACAACAGCTAAAGGGAAATTCTGAATAATCATAGCATCAACTCGACTTACACTCCCTCTGAGAAACAATCCTGGAAGAGACAGATTAAGATCTAGATGCTCTTAAAGAGGAAGTATCAAGGAATTGCAGTGGCTGTCAGACTGTGTGTGGAAAAATCGACTCAGTCTCTATGAAAATGGAGGAGAGCATTGGGTTGGGTCATGACAATGAGCCACAGCCACCATTACCCTCAGGATTCTCAACACAAAGGTTTTGGCAGCATTAATGTGACTGTTACTCATGCTCATGCAAGAGAGCACAGACATGCCAGAACAATTCGCCTTACCTGTGCTCATTAGAAGCTGCTGGCTGGCAGGAGGATCTCATTCTCCCAGCACCACAAGCTGCTGCTTCTGCCATGATGTGTGTTCCCCGCAGGTTTTGCAATAGCTGTGTGTAAATACTTGAAAATATTTACAGTGATTTACAAGATCACTGTAGGCAGTGGAAACGTGAAATGTGAAATTTTTTTACCTGCTCTGATCCGTGATTAATATAACCTCTAATGAAAAAGCATGTATTTCTCTCATTTAGAGGGAAATTGTGTGCTATGAAGTATCAGTCTTTGTGGTCCTGTTAACTAGAAGAAAGCCATTTTGTCTGAATATTCAACCTACCCATATACCTGAAGCTGCTATACATGAAAAAGATGGAGAATTCATTTTATCTGTTCACTTCAGAACATTAAATTGCATGTAGTTGATATAGCAACTTTTGCTGTCAAATTATCCCATCTTTTGGTGGTGGTGGTGATAGAGGTAATGGTGGTGGTTCTGGCTTTCTGACACTAAGATAGGGGAAGAAAAGACCTTAGTGAAGCAGAAAGTGTGAACATAACAATGCAGAAATGAAAAAGGATGTTCAAGGGCAAGTGTAATACCTGAAAGGTGCTGTAATTCATTTCTGAAAATGACCAGGTTTCATGCTATCATCGTCTTCTTAAAGGATTGCATTCTGTCCTCTTTTATGGCTTAGAATTCTCTTCTATACAGTGTAATCTTTACAGGCAGCTGCTACAAAATACAGTATGATAAAGGCAGGTGCTGAATACAAGATATATTTATGGTATAAAGAGAATTCATACATTTTATTTGAAGTTGATCCATCAATTGCAAACCATGATCTGATGCAGATAAATGAGAAGCCTCATTTTGCTGGTAGGGTGGCAGAATGGAAATTGTGATTATAGACTGCAGACCTAGAATAGTATTACAGCACTATGCATACACTTGCTGGGGACAAGGAGGCTTGAGCAAACTGCTAACTCATTTACTCTGACCTCCTATAGAGCATAATTTACCCTTATATTAAAAAATATACTCTAAAAACATGTTTCCAGTCACTTGGAAAGAAAAGATTAACTACCCCTATCTCATTTGCTAAATATCACTTAATTCATCACTAATTCATTCATTCATTAATTCATTAATTAATCACTTAATTCATTCACTAAATCATCTCTTCTCTCCCCTTCCCAATGTAGATTGGCAGTTGGTGATAGTAAGACTGGTGACTCAGTGGGAGCCTGAATTTTTCCATCTTGTTAGTCCCTGCTGAGAGTTTTGGGACAGTCCTTTGTAAAATCTGTTGTTTTACAGCTGGCAACCAGCAGCTGGCTAGCTACTGCCCCTGAAAGAAGGGATGTGGCAGTAATTTCCTGTAGGTCCTGGGGTGCAAGAAGAGCAATGCAGGTTAAAACTCTGGCTGCAGACACAATAGGAGTCAAGCGTCATGTTGTGGAGCTCTGAACTTCTAGGTTAATAAATCCAAACTGTAGTGAGAGAACGTATTTGCTTTCTGTTGTGTATGGACCCCTGAAAGCAGGGTGTCAATGGGATTTGCTAATAATGGTTGTCCTGTATCTACCTAACACTTGGGGATTTTTTTCTACAGTAGATGATCCTGAAAATCCTGACTATTTCAATTTACTTGCTTTTGAAAATGTAACTTGGCAGTTAGTGTGATTACACTGACATAAGCAGCAACTGTGTACCTCACACCAATTTGAGATTAAGGAAAACAAATAAAATTCCTGCTACTTTTATTCACTGCTGAAAGTTTCAATTGGTCTTATGAGCTCATCTCTTTTCAGATGACTTGCAAATCCGAAACAAAGGAACATACAGATATATTTATAGATCAAAAGAGTTTGATACAAATACATCATGTATGCATATAGGCATGTGTTGACCTTGATGTATATGATCAAAAAACAGTTTGATGACAACCCACAAATCTTAGGTTAAGGGTGTACCTATGTGTGTACAGGGCCCACATTTCTTGCAGTTTCTGCTCCTGTTTAACATTCAAATAAAAAGATGTCCAGCTCTACCAGCCAAGAACTTCACAGTTTATAAGCAATACAATAAATAGTTCTATCTCTGCTTTAGTTCCACAAGTACTGTCAAATATTTGCCATGATGAGTGCAGAGTTTTCCTAAACAACATATTTTGTACCCAAGCATTTATTTTTAAAGGGGTAATTATGAAGCAGAACATTTATTTGCAAAGCAAACAAGAGAATAGCAGGCTGCTTTGTTTATTCTTTAGATGTTTTCCCATAGTAATTAAGATAATCCCAAAAATTACAAAACAAAAACATTAATGCTTCTCCATTTCCAAAATTAGATTAAATTCCCAAGCACACATTTTTTAAAAAACACTTAAAATAAGTATAAGCAACCACTCCATTTGTGCAGCCCAGATGAGGTATGTACCAGGAAAGGCACTTTTGAATATGCCCCTCGGGGTTACATATCCTGCCAGCAAACCTGCTTCAGTGTGGACTCCTCTCCATGATTCCACAGATCCTGTCAGGAGCCGGCTCCAGAGGCTGCTCTGTGGTGTGGGGTCCTCCATGGGCTGAAGGTGGTTCTCTGCTCCATCATGAACCACCATGGTCTGCACCATGAGCTGCTCCAGCACCTGGAGCACTGCCTTCCCCTCCTTCTTCCCTGACCTTGATGTCTGCAGAGTTGTTTCTCTCACATACACTTACTTTTTTTCTGGCTGCAATCTGCTTCTGTGCAGCAGCTTTCTTCCCCTCCTTAACTCTGTTGTCCCAGAGGCTCTACCACTGTTGCTGATGGGTCAGCCATGGCCAGCAGCAGTCTGTGTTGGAGCCAACGGGCACTGGCTCTCTCAGACATGGGGAAAGCTTCTAGCAACTTCTCCCAGAAGCCAATCCTCTCTCCACCCCACCAGTATTGCCACGCAAGCCCAATACACAGTGATAGATCATATCCCCCTCTCCAGGTGTGAAGTAACAGCCTTAGCAATGAAAGCACTGTCTATTTGTGGCACTTCATGATCTGTCCCAAGTTACTTATCGAATATTCTTACGTTTCATTCTAAAGGTGGAAGGGTGGAAAATTATGATACCATCTGGAAAAGACACAGCAGTCACAAGCCTAAAAAACGCCCTGGCCAGGAGAATGGGTCATTTAAAGCATCCTTGAGAAAGTCACCTTTGTTCAGCAGGTTACAATGAGACAGAGACAGAAAGAAGGTGGCTTACACAGAATTAATGAGTGAGATAAATTCATTGCAGAATTCAAACAGGGTAAAGGATGATTGCTTCCTATTAAGGGAACAATCTGCTCTGAACTATGGTTTCCTTAGTAGGAAGCAGTGATTTACCATGTAAGAGGTTACCACAAAGGTAATGAACAATCCCGTGTTTTTTGGGAAAAGAGCAAGAAGAAAAGGGTATGAAATCAACAGGGGAAAACTATATTGGTTATGAGAAAAAGTTTCCTAAAAATAAAGAAAAACCTTCATGTGAAATCTAATTACTAGAAAGTAAGCCAAATCCTGGAGAGCATGGTTTATATACAGTTGAGCTGAGTTGAGCCAAGGGAAATTAGCAGGAATCCTGTGAGATGTGTTAGGATTTTATGATCCTGGGGCTCCCTCATGGCGTTCACTTACACATTTTTTCTACTGCATTTTGCAGCAGTGGAGCCTGAAGGCAGGAAAAATGACTGTGGGTATATGAGAGGAGAGAAATGCCCTCGGCTAGAGAACTTTCTACCATCACCTCTGCTTCCAGAATTCCTCCAAGCCGAGTTCCCAGCCTGAGCTGAGACAGCTCATCCATATCTCTTTCTCTTTGAACAGTCCAACATTAGAGGCATGTTTAGTTTTCCCAAACTTCTCTTCCATTTAGCGTGTAAAGTTAAGCACTTTAGTGTTTGGAAAGCCTGATCATGGTATTATGAAGATACGGAGTTTTATTGCCCATATATGCTGCTGCCTCTCAAATCCATCCTGGTCTTAACAAAGAGCTTTAAATATAGGAGGATGTTCCCAGAAACAGGAGCACACACAATTCCAAACAATGATCTGGCTAGGAGAAGGGTTAAGAGAATGAGATGCACAGGTTTATCCACACTGCCTGATCTCACGTTAAAGAATACCACATGATGGTCAACTACATCAAATACTGCCAGCAGGTCTAGCTACATTAGCACAGTAATTAGACTAAGAGTTTATAGCTAAAAAAAGATGTCCCACCAGAGCAATCACCACTGTCTCAGTGAAATATCTTAATCTAAAAAACCCAGCTGAAAGAATATTTTTTGGCATAAAACAGGCCATAATATGTTAACCCTCTTGGGTTAACCCCTCAAAAACTATCTTTTGTTTTTTATATATCTCAGCTTCTAGCTAAAGGGAAGTGTGTGATGAGGAGTGAAATTGCTTCCAAATCTTAGGCTAGTCAGCATGCATCCTACATCCAGTATAGAATATTTGACCTGATTTTCTAGACTACCACTCTAAAAGTACTTTGTGGAGGTGCAAAGGCATAGGGCAGTACTGACACTTGGCCATGTGTGAACCATTACATGATGACCAAACACTTGGGACTATGCCCCACATCAGATTTTTAACTTTTTTTTTTTTAATCTGTAGTTGTTTTTCTATCTCTTGTATACTATGGTTGTCAGTCTGCCTAATACTTATTCTATTTTCCACCTTCATTTGCCCCAGAATTTCTCAGTAACTTCATTTTTTTCTGGCACATATGAATACCATTATGTCATAATTTGCTCAATGTTTGAATCCAAGCTGTCAGAATGGGTTCAAAATACCTCCATTGATCCTAATAAGCAATGCAAACATTCAACAAATAGTACAGTGCTGACTGGCTAAGAGAAACCTATACTGTTTTATTTCATTCAATCCTCCTTTATCTGTACTTCAGAACAGCTGCCAGACTGTCATGTCACCATATTCCTGCTTTTTATTTCAGGTATTTTAGGATGGAAGAGGAACCAGAACGCTGGAATTACATATTTAATGGTATGGTGTCCTGTTTCAACAGATTGTGAATCACTTCGGAGGCATCCTCAGTTTCACGTATCAGTTTGTTTCTCCGTCAATTTATATAGACAGCTTGTCAACAGATGTTGAATTAGTGCAGAACTTTGTACTATAAAGAGTGCTGTTGGGAGTAAGAGAATTTTATTTGTCTCACATTCAGGGCATGTGTTGAGACCAAAGTGCAATATGCAGATTTTACTTCTCTGACATTCAGTAGTCATGTAAAAGAGAGTAAAATTGCTCTATGAGGGGTTTTGGTTTGAGTTTTTCTGGGTATGCCTAAGACCAGTCAGTCATAGCTGAGAGCGCCAGACTTCACTGTAAGGATAGAGACAATCTGCTAACATTCCTTCTGTCAAAACTGAAAGACAAGCATGAAGAACATACCCTCCAAGATCTTAATGGATGCTTGTAAAGCATTTAGATCAGACAGTTAAGACATTTACGATTAATTTTGTGTGGGCACTGTAATGCCAACAACTGAAACACCAAAGAAACTGTCTCCCAGCTTGGCACTCTGTTACAATAGCCTATTATTTTCCAGGACGTACCACAATTATTTGGCAGAACAAAGGTGAATGTTTCCTCTTCTCCAGGACCAGACAAACCAGAAATTACTATGTTACATAGCTTTTGCAAACACAGTTCAAAAGGTCTGGAAAAAAAGACTTTTTTTCAGAGGAACTTCTCCCTTGCTTTACAAACCACATTTCAACAGAAAGCCTTCTGATGCTAGTTAAGGACCTCTTTCATTCATTTGTGGTCTGTGATTCTGTGGAGGGTAGCAGTCTTCAAATCCCATTTTCATAGTGAGATTAGACCATTTTGGTGAAAGTGTGACCTCCTGATTTCCATGTGGGCTATCTAGGAAGATAGCATGGGACAACTCCCATAGGATGTGATCCCAGGAAAGCTGTAGTCCAACCTCCAGCACATAACTAGATCAGCCATGGTGTCAAGCCAGATTGCTCAGGGCTCTATCCAGTCTTGTCTTGAAAACCTCCATGCATAGAACCTGTAAAACTGGGTATACCTCACTCTAAGATATAAATTCATACATATGGATTTACGTGTGAGCATGAGTACTCACACAAGCCCTGCTCACCCAGAGATAGGGCAGAGGGAGTAAGAGAAGGGGTGTTAATCTTAACTGAGTAGTAGCTGCCATTTGAAGAATATCTTAAAATTGGAGTAAGATAATGCACCAAATTTCAGGGAAAAAAAAAATCGGCAGCTACTGTTTACTTTTGGCCATCTTCTGGGAATGGGAGCCCACTTGGATAAAATATCTTCACAGTTAACTCATAGAAGTGTTTAAGATGAGTTTTTAGAGACTTCTTAAAAACAAAACTTTGTAATAGCTGAAGAACAACAGACACTTCGAATTGCCTAATATTTTTGAATGAGCACACAACTTGTTTAGAAAGGCTTTGATAATTACCCCAGCATGCCAGTTACTGAGCAAATGAATTTTATGCCTAGTTGCTAGCAGTTTTTTTAAAGAACAAAGCAAATGCCCCACAGCAATGCTTGGTAGAGGCAAATGTTAGCCTCCTAACTGAGGAAAGGAGCATGTTGTAGGTGGTGCATTTCTAGCTAATTAGCTGAAAATTAAAAAAGCTCAAGGAAATAAAATGAAACTACTTGCTGAATGGTTTATACCCTGGAGTAAAAGACACCTTCATAATGATAAAATGCTTTTAATCACCAAAGGTTTGTCTAATTGGCTCTGTATTGATATACAGCACACAGCAGTGAAACTGTGCCAGTGTGGCCCGTCCCAAAATTCAGTGCAGTAAACAATAATGGTACTTGGAATTAATTTGGCTAATCCAAAAAATTCTCTGAAGGTCTAATCCTTCCCCTTTGGAAGAAGATCAGGCCAAACAAGCACAGTTTTGTCTCAGCTGCTACTTGAAACATGGTTTTTATATTAAATTTTTCTTTCAACATGAGCATACCAATTTCTGACTCCTTGAAATGTGTGTATCTGTGTAGGTGGCTGAGCTAGCTTTGCAGTAAAGTTTGAAAAATGTTAAATGGAAACCTAGGCTGGGTGGAAAGTTCAGCAAGCGAGGGGAGGGACTTAGCAGTTCAGAGCAATGACATATGTGGTTTCTGTCCCATGGTCTGAGCACCCACAGGTGATTTAGGGGCCTTACACAGCATGCGCTAGCAGTCCACAGAGAAGCAGCTGTGAGTGTGGGTTACTGTGACCTACCCTCCACACCAAACTTTCCTCTATGGCTGTCCCTGAAAATCTGCACAGGAAATGTGTAAAGAGACAAAACTGATCTTATTGTAAAGTAAAGATGAATTTATTTCAGCAAATTGACCTCTAATTTTTGGCAGGTTTCAGTTTCAATTCATGACTTGTTATCTTTCTTCTCTAACTGCGCTGACCACTCCTGCTCCTGCAAGAAGGCACCACCACCTGGCTGCTGTCTCACTGCTTGCAGATGATGGTGCTGCTACTTTAAGTATTGAGCTGCTTGTCTACCAAAATTCACAGGAAACATGCAGAAACCTGCCAAGAATAGGGTTTCTGGTGTAGATGCTGCCTCCGCACCAGCCCTGCTGACACAGACAGACTGCCGTCACCCTTTTGTAATTTGTTTCTTTTTTGCTACACGTCAAGCTTCAGAAGGTGCTGATTACATTTACGTAGTTGATGAGCTTCCTAATCCAGTGTCTAGTTTCACCTGCATATTGAATTTTTAATCTTTAAAGGTTCTTACATCCATAGCTGGAACATGCCCTCTGCACTGGAAGAGTCTATGGTGGAATAAGTACTATATAAGCTAAACACACTGGTCTGGTTCTTCAGATTTATTTTTTTTTTTTTTTTTAAGTTGTAGAACAAGACTTGGCTTTATTCCAAAGCAATTAATTTATTCCTTTAAATGAAGAAAAATAAAAATCAAGACATCTGATCTTTTCAGTGTTAAATATAACTTTAATTGGTTGATGGGTACAATCTGAGTAGATCAATCTGAAGAAATATATTTGCAGAATGTACTTATTGAGCGAAACTAAATCTACAACACTCAGAAGGTTCATCTGTATATCATTAGAAGCTTCAGAGACCTTCATTACAGTCCTCTGCATGTATTACCTCAAGAAACTAAAATTCAGTAAGCATGCTGTTTTTCTCTAAAATCTCACTGGCCATCAGGGACTAAGAGACCTGTAATTTAAATATGAGGTTGCATTTTTTCTTTTGTTAAGGCATATGGTTAACATAGTATCACATGCCTGCCAGGTTGTCTAAAAGGGGAAACATGCTCCTCAACTCTATTACGAACAGCTGCCATATTTTGCTTCGCTCCGTCTTTCCTCCCCTTTTATTTCTAGAAGGGAGCCAGTCAAGCTACAGGTTTGAGGGATAGTCTTTACTCACTGGAACTTTAAAATGGATCCATGGTTAGCTTTAAAGAAAAAATGTTTGCTCCCTGGGTCTACTCTGAGCTGCTAACCTCTATAATGGACTGTGACTAGGGAGGTACTTAACTGAGATAAAAGAGAAAATTAATAGCACCAGGGTGAGGTTATATGTATTCACACAACCCAAACCAAGCAGGATGGCTTAGCACTTTGACTGAAATTCAAGCAAACACTCCTGAGCACAAATCGTGGCTGCCTATGGCTGTTACAGATCCTGGAGCACTTTTCAATGAACATCTAAGCTCTGGAAGGGGTAATTACACCCTGTTTAAACCCTCCTGGAAATCCGAGCAGCCCGCAGCTCTCCACTCCCTGCTCTGAAACATTTGTCTTCAGCTGGTGGACGACGTTCAGCTTCACGTTGAAGGTGGTTGTGCTTCACTGGTTGGAGAAGTGATCCCTGTGTGCTGGCTCCAACAGTGTATGAAATGATTTGAGACCTGTTAAGGTAAAAGATACTGTAAAAACATGAAGGTTGCTTTGGGGTTACTCCAGAAACGGCCTTATGCCGTAAGTTAGCAACGGGGTAATGAACCAGGGTACATTTCAGAAGTCAGAAGTACATGCTGGGGTAATTCTAGGGACACAGCACTACAGTGAAATGCCTAAACAGGAGAGAGATGGATAGAAGTGGTTTGAGCACAGCTCTGGAAAGTCAGAACTCTTCTGTGCTCAACCCACCTTAACAACAGCCAGAGCTATTTCTTCAAGGACTTCCTCGAAGAAATGTAAGAAAAGCGATGTTCCCGTTAAAGATAGATAATGTCATTTACCTGTATGGCTGCTCTATTGTCACAATAAGCCGATAATTTTTGCAAGGCACATACAATGCTCTAATAAGCACTAATTAAATATACTTCTCTGTCATCCCGTTTCCCACAGACGACAATAAAGTTTCTACGCTACCTGCTTTAGTAGCTAATTAAAGCTATGACTTGCCTCTACCTGGCAGCTTAGACATATTTATATGCAAACGCAGGGAGAGTTACCGCTGGATATGTAACAGCACACAAAACCTGCTAGCAAAGCTCTTCGGCTCCGGGTGACAAGGGAAGGAGCGCGGATGCCCTTGCCATGGCACGGGCTGTGTGGGCGGGACTCACCTGCCCCCGCGGGGACCCGCCCGCCGGGGCTGGGGGCGTCCCGTGCCGCCGGGGGCACCTCCTCAGTCCGCCCGGCCCCAAAAGTTTGGCAAGGAAAGTTGTGTAGGCGCCGCTGCGGAGGCGCCTCCCGGGAGCGGCGGTAGCAGGTGAGGTGCAGCCGCGGGGCACCCACGGGGGACGAGCGGGACGGACGGTGGGTGGGTGGCCTTGCTGCGAGATAT
>VXAY01006327.1:624656-721454 GCA_013399855.1 Oxyruncus cristatus | reverse complement strand
GAAGTTGCGGAGGTCGCAGAGCCCCCGCTGCGGCTCCGCGCGGGGCTGCGCTCCGCGCTCCCACCAACTTTTCTGCTGACTCCTCACATCCCCGCGCCTCCCCGCTCCGTCACACGCCGGGAATTCGTGTCACGTCTCCAAAATAAAAAATGGGCTGGTGTTGCATGTGCTTTTTCTAGCAGTAGAGTGGATGTCTGAGGCAGGCTGCGAGTCTTGTTGGCATGCTGATAGCACCTGGGTTCACTGCAGTCCATAAACAAGACCGAATCATTTCACCAGTTCAAAAAAAAAGATCTTGCTTTGACACAGTCCTGCTCCTGATCTTCCCTATTCTAAGAGAGGGAAAAAAGCCTACCTCCAGTCCTGCTAGAAGACTAAGAGCCATCGAGTTGCTGTCTCGTGAGCCCTGTTTCTGTTTTAACTTCCCAAAATCCAGGTGTCTTCCATATGGGACTGCTTACTGACTTTCAGCAGTGCTTCAGGCAGGTAAGAGCTAAGCATGCCAAACTTATCTTTGTCTGCTGAGGTCCCTCAGTCCTGACTGGGAACTGTTACTAAAAATAATAATAATTTTTCCTTTTTTCAAGCAAGATGTGCAGCAGCTGTAGAGGGAAACCCTTAGAATCGAATATTCTGATGAAGTGGTGAAGTTCCAGATCTAGACACTTTTGGTGTCCTCTCTGTTTTCTGTAAGTAACCAAAACTTTCCATGATTCTGGTTAGCCTGCGTACCCATCGATAGGACAACTTGGCATTTATCTGTTATTAACACAAGCATAACTTTTGTTTGTTTAGAATTGCAGCTTTAAACTAACCTACAGATGTCTGAGGCAAGCTGCTGTGTACATTATAGCAGTATGGTGTGAAGTTTAATAGGATTGATGGTTGAGGTGCAGAACCAGGTAAGTGGTGTGCATGTTGTCAGAAGCAATGCAGGTGCTATGATTGCTTTCAGTCACTTAGTACAATTCCTATGGAAAGATTTAATGGCATGATGTTAATAGCTTAAAATGGTGAAATCAAATGCAAACCATATTTTTTTTGCCTTGTTAATAATTTTGTACAATATATTGTATGCTGTAAAGTGCATTAATAACAAAACTTAATTGCTATAACAACATCGTAGTCTGCTATGTAACAAGGGAAAGGGAAGTCGAAAAATGTTAAATATGTACAAGTTGGGTAGGCGGGAAGTTACTTTGGTGATGTTGATGTATGGAATTTCCTAACTGCCGTTGAAATTTTGAATTTTGAAGCTCTATTTTTTTAAAGGGGCTTTATTGTTTCAGGATTATCAGTGGGTAAGTGAAAGATGCTCGCTTTGATAAAAATAGTTCTCTCCTTTGAAAAGAAATCCCTACATATTTCATAAAAAAATATTTCATTATTTGTGTCTTATGGAACTCTCAACAAAATTCTCTTAACTTGATTTGCAATGTTTGTAGGTAGTAATCTTCTTTTATTGCCAGTGATAAAAGTTGTGCAGGCCAGATGGTGTCTTCAGTTACACTTTGACACAGTGTTTTTATAAGCAGCTCTTCAGAGCTGCAGAAGTCGTTGAGGTGTGAGCAGGACTGATGTACCACTGGGCCTCGCTGCCAGGTATTTCCCCACTGCCCTGTCTGTATCTCCCTGATAGATTCTTATAGACAGGAAGGGCTAGATTATCTGAATTGTGGTTTGGTTTGGGGTGATGTTTGTTTGTTTGTTTTTATTTTTTGTGAGAGGGGGTGGTGGTTGGTTTGTTGGGTTTTTTTTTGATTGGTTGGTTGCGTTTTTTTAATTTTTGCAAACTTTCTCAGCAACACTGAGTTTGATTATCTCAATCTGCCTACTCACTTATACCAAATTTCTGTAGGGCCTTTGACTTCACCCAGTCATAAGACGCAGTGTTACTTTCTGGAGATAGAAAATGGCAAATATTATATGTATACTCCTAGAAACTTTTGAAATAAACCAGAGCAAAAAACAGCACTGCCTCATATGAGGAACTGTGCTAGCATTGTTGAGAGCTGGAGCTGTGCCTTGTGCTAGTTGTTGCTAAGCCAGAAAGTTGAGATGTGGACAGTGGAAAGATGATCCTGAAGGATCACCTGTATGTGAAGTAGGACGCAAGATAACAGATGAGAAGTGAGGGAGGAGGGGGAGTGTTGAAGTGAAAAGATATCCTTGCCTTCTTCCACAGACTGGGCTGAAAGTAGCCTGAGCCAGTGTCCAGCAGAACATTCTTCGGTGCAAAATTTTCTCCTGTGATAACTTCAGTGTATCAGAAAATGTAGTGCTTCTTGAGGTAAGGAAGGAAGGAGGGAATAAATAAAGAAAAAAAAAAAGGAAAAAAACCACATGCATGAAATTACAGTAGCTTTCTGTGTCCTTTTTCTCATTTTTCTTTCATTAATTCAGTTGTGTCTAAGGAGATACTGAGTGGGTGGGAATTTGTGGTATCCCACAGTAATGTAAATGCTTTGACCTTTATAAAGAGTGTCTGCATTTTTTTCATCTGTATTCTGCTGGTTAACCATGCTTTTTGATTATTTTTCTTTCAGGTAAAGGAAAAAATGGTGAGGGGGAATTTAAAAGGAAGATTTCTAAATAGGTTGAAGCAATCTAATGTTTTACTTTTATATGTCCTGGATTTTGGAACTAGGTGATGGTGAGGGTCACAGTGGCAAGGAAATCTAAAGTTAGACAAACATACTGTGAACAGATGCCATTGATTTTGCGTGGTCTAGACTAGGAAGAAGCCAGCAATGGTACCTGAGAGCTGGGGTGCCTCTCCTCAGCTGCAGGTATATTTGCTTGCCAGGAAGAAAAATGTGGATGATGTACTGAAATGAGGAATCATGCCAAAAGCAGGAGGCAGGCTCTTCCCCCTTTTTGGGTGGCTGTGCTATTTCAATTGCTTGTGTTGGCCCTGTACAGGAATGTGTCTCTTTGAACCCAAACACAATGGGAAAAATGCAAGGATTTTATATCAGTGGAATGTACGTTTTCAAAACCCTTAATATTTGACAAATGTTAAACAATTTGGCCTCAAAAGTGAATTACTATAGACTTGTTAAATTTCTACATTTTTGCTGCAGAGAAGTCTGTGTTTGTCTTCTAAGGCATGTAGTGCTATTGTCTGCCAGATTAACTGTTTGCCCATGGTGGATAAGAATAGTATGTAGTAATCTCTATCCAATACTCAAAAGGTTGCATGGGTCACTATGACATTTTCTGTGAAAGCTTGAGGTGAAAGATGGGACACTGGGCTCCATACACCCAAAAGAGATGGGGGTGAGGTTGGGCAAAAGGAAGAATCTAGTTCAGCATAGATGAGAGGGACACAGCATTAGTTTCCCTGTAGCAAGGGAAGGCTGTGTTAGTTTCCCTGTAGGAAGAATTCCATCCAGCAGGATGGTCAAGATACCCCCCAGTGGAGCCGTGTTTACTACCATGACTGGTAGAAAAGGAGGAGTCACAGCTTAAATAGGGATGCTGAACCTCTGGATACGGCTGATCCCTTTTGAAAATACTTAGGTTGAAAGTAGTTGCTTGTTGCCTCTTCACAGCCTCAAGAAAGCATTTATCTTGATTAAAGAATATTTGCAGGTATTTCCTCTTTTCCAGGATGCCTGAGAGTGTTATCCATAAGCGCTGCTTTTTAATAGTAAAGGAGAAAATTTGTCAATGTTGTTGCCATTTTTCAGGTTCCGATAGAAGATTCATAGACACAGACTTTTTTAAATGTCACTATAATTTTTTCATGTGTGGGTTACAAATCACTGTGTTAAATAAATTAAACTACTTATTCAAGCTGAAAAGCCTTTAAAATCTTATAAGGTAGCAGAATAGCTTCAGAGTTTGAATGACTGTGATGTATTTAGAGTCTGACCTGTGCTAAAATAGGTAGTCTTCATTAAAAGTAATGTTACTCTTGTTTAAAACTAACCTTAAAACTTAGCCAACATGTAAACAAAGAACAGAGTTTCATATAAATTAAATTTAAATATATTAAACTAATTGCAAGCAGCATGTAAGCTCTTGATACATAGATAATCGTAGTGATGGTGGAGTGAATTGGCTTTAGGGTGTGTTCAGTAGTTAAAAAAAAAAAAAAAAGGCACCTGGGACTGCTGTTT
The DNA here is from genome assembly GCA_013399855.1 of Oxyruncus cristatus. Lineage (NCBI taxonomy): Eukaryota > Metazoa > Chordata > Aves > Passeriformes > Cotingidae > Oxyruncus > Oxyruncus cristatus. The sequence continues at coordinate 717,330 of VXAY01006327.1, read as the reverse complement.
CCTTTTAGAAACTTCTATCCACTCAAAACCAAAACTACCTGGTAGAAGAACATCTGTTTTTCTTATTGTCAGGTTAAACTACTAGGAAGTGTTCTTGATTTTACTGTGCCCCTGCCTCATCACCTTTCAGGTCTCATAGGTGGTGCTGGATGCAACCATGGTGGTGTCTGGGCAAGGTCAGCTGTATGTCCTGTGCTATTATTGTCATGGATGCATGTGATAGCTGCTACTGCTAAAGGAAAAAACATCAGCACTATTCCTTGGGTAAATCCTTTGGGGGCTGTAATTTGATTCAACCAGTGTTTCCTGACTGCCTTGGTAAGTAAGGTCCCCGTTCCTTTTCCTGGAGCAGTTTTTAGCTGGATGAGCTATTCATTCATCTATTTAGCTGGATGACCGTTCAGAAGAATGTTACGGAGCAGTGTGTAAACCCTCATGGCGAGCGTGGCAAGAGCTGGGCAGTCAGGGGTCATGAGAGCAAGTGACCGGAGAGCGCAGCAGTGCCAGCCTACGTGTGTCAGAAATGTTTGTGGAGATGTGGTCTGAGATACTTTCAGCATCATCCATGTGGCCTGAAAAGCTTTTCTTGCCCACCCCACCCCTCCCCCAAGGACACTCTTCAGAAAGAAGGGCTGAAAATACGGGAGTTTTGTGTGGTCGGAGATGGAAGAAAGTGACAAAACCAAAAAACACGCTTATTTGGAGCATGCCACTGTCATTGTGTGTGTTCAGATTGCTTACTTTTCTATTATGAGAGAAACTTGTGAATCCCAAACAACTTTTTTCAAAAGAAACTGATTCTTGCTTTCTAGTGCCTCTAATTTAAAGGTACTTGTTCAGACCTTCACATCATATTTATTTGCTGGTTTTAATTTTTTTTTTCCTAATCCAGATGTTGTCAATGTCCTGTTACATGAGCAACACAGCTTTCGTCTAGGGCAAAATAGAAGAGGTTTGTGCTTGTTGATTCTTTGACTAATGGCTCTTTAAGCATCCCTTATACTGGGAAGCTTCTATCTCATCAGCAGAGTGATTTCTGAAGACATGCAAACAGTGCATTTGCTGCAGTGCTGAAGTTGGGTGCAAAGACCTAAGTAAACCTTGTAGCATAGATAAAGAAGACTGCAAGTCTGAGAATGCTGTGGGCACTGTAGGAATAGAAGGTGCAAGTGATAACACCTAATGAAGAGCTGGCTGAAAGGAGGCTCCATTATCCACACCTTTATAAAAAGCATTTCACAGAATTCCCTGACCATTTTCTTTGGTTTTGCCCAATTTTCACTGCTTCCTTCCAATCCTGTGCATCATCTCAATAGCTGCAAACATGTACTTGTATATAACATACAGGAAATTCTCTCTCTTCAGAATCAAAGCACATACTCACTGTTCTTTCATATGCCAGGTTTGAACCAGTTGCTTCATGAAAATTACTTCAGATAGAACATTTACATTCTATTAATGTCTAACTATCTGTCTTCTATGTAACAATTACATACAAAATGATTAATATTTAACCTGTGGATTATGTTTTCTGCAAGCATGTTTGTGGTTAAGAGAAGTGTATAGTTTAATAGCACAGAATTGGAAAAAAATCTGAAAAGTTCTGAACACAGTTTTATTGTTCTTGAAATCCTTTGTGTCTTTCTAATGTAGTAACTTCGTTCATTCAACAGCTGTTTTTAATGGAAGTTCCTGCTAAGCTTTATGTGTACTGTATTTTTAGAAACTCAAAAATTATAGATGTAGCGGTGTTATTTAAAAATACGAACTTGTGGAACATGCAGTACTTGCATGTTTCAGAATAACTGTTAAGTGCCTGGATTTTCTTTTTCTGTGTATTTGGATGCACATGTACTTTAGCTCTATTTTTTTTAACAGATTTCTCTTTTAATATTTTCCAGTAGGCTGTATTCCTTTAAAAGCTTCAGTTTTATCTTGCATTCTTTGTGGTAGTTCACCACACTCTTCTCTCAGATATGCACTTACAAGGGTGTTCATTATATTGAATTTTAACATTTTTCTTTTGCTGTGCAGGTCAGTTTCAACAACTGCTCTTCAGCATCTAATAGTGTGCTTTCAAAGTGAAGGCACTCTCATTCAGGTTAAGGAGTTGTCTTTTTAGTGATCTACAGTGTCTTCTATGTTCTGATGTTATAAACTGAATTTTATGAACCCTTTGTGTCAGGTGCAGGGTATCAGGTAAATAACTTTACTTTTTTCTAGGCCCACTGGTGTCCAAGAAAGTAATAGTTTTGATAAGTTATTACGTTTGAGCTAATTTTCCTTAAACTTAGGGGCAAGAATTGAATTCCTGACAGGTCCTTCTCCTTGTTGCAAAATAGCTGAGTAAAAAGGTGATCCATTAATTCAATGATGTAGTCTTATGCTGACATGCTGTAACCCTGAAAAACCCACCTTAGATTCATGTTTGAGGGTAAACATCACAGTATGACTCCTCGATGCATAAGCTGACTCGACGCCGAGGCACTGCAAGTGGAGTTGTTGTGTTGTGGGGGTGACTGCAGGCTCCCTTTCCCAGGAGCATGTGGTTATCTGGTCCAGAAGCAGAGGTGCTGGGTTGTTCATCACAGGGGGCTGGCAGCCTCAGAGCATGATGCGGCCACCTGAGAGGCTCCAGCCGCTTGCTGTAGCTTGTCAGCTGTGATGGTTGGCAGGCGGAGTGGTGTGCTGGTGGTGTACTGATGTGACACTTGATGATCTCGTTTGGGTCATCGCCTCCTTCTGTTACAGCGCGGGTGATGTTCGGTGTTCACTTCAAGAAACACCTCTGCTTGGAACTCATACAGGGGTAGAAAAAGCATTGAGACTGTCAACAGAAATACAAGCATTGAAAGTAGTATCTTGTAAGAGTTCCAACTTGTATAAAGTGTGCTGTATACGCCGTCTGTGGTGAAGAATAAAAATGGAGAGCAAAACCTCCATCTCTTGCTATTCCAGGTCGGTGTTTCTGGGGAAGACAGTGAAGAAGATGCAGGCATGCTGAAACTTCAGAAAAGTGAGCCATGAGTCTTTTTGAAAGCTGAAAAGAAGACCCCTGGTAGGGTCATGAACCTAAAACAAGTCTTTGTATCTTTACTGCTGTTTGGAGTAGCTGGTCTACTCCTCTTCATGTATCTACAAGCTTGGATTGAAGAACAACATACAGGTACAGCAGGTTTTCTCTCTCTCTTTTATTTTTTTTATTTTTTTTTAATGTAATTGCATTCATTACGTAAAAGATGACTGCAGAATCTGTTGAATACTTGTGGACAGTTGGGGGTGGAGCCCCCAGCTTTGCTGTGGAGTGGCATTGAAAATAGGCTTGTTTTGATTGCTACACTTCATTAAGAAATTTCTTTAGTCACATAAAAAGATGCCCCCAGCTACCTAATTGTATTGTATCAGCTTCATTTGCAAAAGCATTCTGTGTGTGCGTGAAGACAAGCAAGTCCAGTTTAGAAATAATTCTGTATGAAGATTTGCGGTGGATTTTTTACATTATGTTCTGTGTGGCAAAGAAATTTTTGGGGAATTACTGCTATGTCTTGTAGACAAAAGTGGTCTTCTAAGCAACAGTGCTCATGGAATCATTCTATCCTTTTCTTTTTTGTTGCTGTTTGTTTGAGACAGTTAGATACTGGACTTACAAGAGTTTTTATATATAGCACCAGAGTCATATTGCAACTTCGGGTAAATCTGTGTTAGCATTGGCTGAGGATTGATTGCACTGCTGAATTGAATTTCTGTTCCCAATTTCTGATATTTTGGTTTGCACCAGAGGTTGATCTAGATTCTTTTATGGACAAAACTAAACCAGGCTATTTAGCTCAATCCCTACTGGATGCTCAGTTCATGTGACTGGTCTAGAGTTCATCTGAAGTAAGCCCCCCACCAAAATGTGTAGGGGGTGGATGTCAGTAAGGCCCTTAGCACCTACTGTTTGGCTCTGCAAATCCATTTCTGTTGTGTCATATTACTTGATGGCATCTCCTTGATGTCAGTTATATACTTGTTTTGCAGGTTGGGGTTTTGTTTTGGTTTATGGGGGTTTTTTGTTTTTTTTTTTCTCCATACAGAATGTTTCCAACTTGTTAAGTCTTGACTTTTAGGTCCTCTTGTCTCTATTGCTCACCTTCCATTTCCTCTGTAAAAGCCTTACTTTATAGTATGTTGATACCATTGTGAAGAAATATATCTGTAAACCCCCATTAGTCTTCTGGCTTTATTGATCTGTGCTGTTATTCCATATGAGCTGCTAGGCTCTGGCATGTTTTAGAGAGCAGTGTTGAGGGGGGAACCTAGTGCATCATTCCTGCAACTGTTTGATAATGACCTTGAGGTTTTTTTCCAACTAAGAGCAATGATCACAACATTATTTTGGCTTGTTAATGTTTCTGGGCTGTCCCAAGGTATTTACAAGCTTGTATTAAAAAAGCTGTTATAAGAGATAGTACAGGCTCCCTTTGGAAAGGTTCCCTTGTAATCAGCTGTTGACAAAAGGGTGCTGGCAGAAACCGAGTGTGCAGCGGGGGGGGGGGTCTTCCTTGAATATCTCTACTGTTGTCAGGAACGCTAAGGGCAGATATCCTTGCTTTCAAGGTAGTTCAGGAATGTAGATGATGACTGTAGATTATTGATTTATTTGCTTGCTGACATTCTTCACATTCCTTGCGTCTTTTCTTGTGCTGTAATTAACCTTTCTTTCCTTGCAGTACTCCCTGTTGCTGTTTCTCACTGTGGTTTTTTCCACTCCTTTCTTTTGTCTGTATCTCTCTACCAATAAGAAGAAACAGGAAAAATATAATAAAGGGGGAATTAGAACATACTATTTTCTTTTGGGCAACCAGGTGCTTTCTTTGGAGTTTTCTTTGATGTATTGCTATAATCTTCTTTGGGAGAGAGGCTTCTCCTTGCACACATAAGTCATTTCCATGTGGAAATGATTTCTGTAATAAAATGGAAGGTATCAGAGAATAACAGAACGCTTAGCAAGCTTAAAGTGTGCCTGCAGTTTTGAGTGCCCTTTTGTCTCACTGGACTGCTGTTGTGACAGCACTTCAACAAGATCCAAAAAAAAAATTTTTGACATTCTCTACAGTAGCTAGGTCATATAAGTCAGCAAGAGCATGGCAAAAACTCGTTCTTTGGTGTCTACTCTTGCTTCTTCTTCTTCCACTTTAACATGTAGAGAGCCATTCTTTTTTATGTTAAACACCTGTATCTCCCCTAAACCTTCTGCAACTCAATTCTCTAATGTTCCCCCCCCCCCGTATGCTGCTAAAGAGTTGATATGAAATAAAACTTCTTTGCATTTTCACAATGTGCATTAGTTTAGTTATGGCCATTTTGGAACTTTTTCCCTCTTCTGCTGTGTTTTTGGTACTGCCATGTGTTATGCGCTGTGGCTTTTTTGAGGATGAGCTGTATCTGGGGAATCCCAAACTGACAAGCATCTTTGCAAGGATTTTATGTGTTCCTTTAATCCTATCACTAGTTGCACAGCTGTAAGACAGCTAGTTTTAATCTGCAAGTGGCTGAGCAGCATGTGATCTGATGTTCTATTAGGAAATGGAAAAGTGCACCTCGTGCTTCTCAACTGCCAGGTTGTGAGCCTGTAGAGACAAGTGTTTGTTGCAGGCAGAGCTATTTTTATCTTCCACAGCTCAAGATCTACAGCATTCGTGTTTGCATTTGGTTGCTGAAGGGATGGAAAGTTGGATGTTCTTGAGTTTAGGAAAGTAGCTGTTTTGCGCCTGTGAACTGCTGCTGCTTACCACCCTGTTCCTCTGAATATCTGATTTGGAGCCTTTATATACCACAGTCTCTGGAAAAGAGAGTGAATTTTACTCAGTTGTTTTTTGTAATGTTCATACTTATTTCTCAGTCTCCTAGCTGTGGTGTGAATTATTCTCAACCAGATGTAGATTTTCTGGGGAACTGGAAAATTGTGTAGTAATTTTCAACTTCCTTAATAATGTTTGTCTTACTATGTTATAGTTAGATTATTTGCTTTCACACTCACCATTCTTATTGCCAATTTTTCTTATTATTCATAATTTTTCACACTGACCTAATGCCACTTCTTATTCATAGTTTGCTTTCTCTTTTTATATCTTTTCTTCCTACTTGCTCTTCACAACTTTGAGATCTCAACTGTGATTTGATTCTCCTGTTTGTCTTATTTTATTCTAGTCTGAACTTATCTAAGCATGTTTTTTTCTGATTTACTTTTACTGACTTTCCTCATTACTCAAATGTATCCAGCCCAGGAACACCTTCTCTAATTTTTCATCCTGTCCGTCTGCTTCAGAGGCACCCACAGGCTCAGCAGCTGGATGCACCTCTCAGCACAGCCATGTCTTCTGCTCCCTCCCACTGTGCTTGGACACTTCAGATTATTTCTAGTCATCATCCCTATATCTTAGAAGTGGGAAAATCTATCATTTAGAGATGTCTAAGAAACAGCTGCTAGCTACATGGTGATCCTCTCTGATGGTTTTTCAGAGACATTAGCAGACTGAGGGAACAGGCAAGTTTCTTGGTTTGGCTCTGTGCATGGAGTGTATAAAGACAGGATGATATATCTTTACTTAGATATAGTAGAGCCCTTCTGTTAGGTTTCTTCAGATCACCTCAGTGGAGTAATCGGGAACAGGCTTATCAATAGTCCAACGTGAGCATCAACACATACAGACTTCATATGGATGAAAATTTAACTGACAGCATTGATAATATAATATATATGGAGCATTTCATGTTCTCCATATATAATTATATTCACTGATACATAAATTCACGTACATAAATGAAGTTTGATGTGGATTCAACTAGATGGTACAGATTTACTTGGCAGTTCTCCATATGGTCTTGCATTATTCAGTGCAAACATCAAAAACTGTGGCACTGATTAAAAAGCAATTACTATTTATTACATGTTTAGTGATTTCCAGCACTGTTTATTGTATGCAGGGGAAGCAAACTTCTGGGTCTTCCAGGGTTCATGTTGAGTTCTATAACATGAATCACCTGAATTAGGGGGTTGTGGGTTGCAAAATCCTGAAATGTTAGAAATGTGAATTGGAGTTTTAAATTAGGGATTCTAATTTTGTACTTTAAAACTCTGCCATTTTGGGAAGACTACTGGTGGATTTAGTGTGACTGATCACTAAAAAATGAGCTGAGAATATCTTTGTGATCTGTATGGTGAGCTTTTTTCCCTCCCTTTAAAGTTTGTGTAATTCCTTTTTGTGAAGTGTGCCTACTAAATTCATGATTATGAAGGGCTGCTTTAGTGTTTCATGGGGTGCAGTATGACTGCTAATTAATGTGAAGTCTGCACTGTCCTCCCATAGATTTCTGGTTCCCGAGGGTGAGAAAGTCTGCCTCTTCTCTTTCCCAGCATCTTTGTATCTCAGCTGAAGGATACTGAGATTTTTTCTGCGTGCTTTCTCCTCACTTTGCAGGATAGTTTTGTAGTACCAGTGGGTGCCCAGACATACTTCTGCAGTCCATGTGCTTTCTTGAAATTTTGTGCATCTACCTCCTGAGGAGCTTCATCACACAGACCTTATACTCATTCCTCAGGCCACAGGTTTTGTTTTTGTGAAGAATCAAAATTTTTAAAAAATCCCATTTTAGGAAAAGTTTGAAATTCCATGAATTAGCATGAGCTTTCACAACTTAGTCTGCTATTGCTGTAGCCATCCAGGCTGAAGTTGTGTCAGAGGAGGTTTAGGTTTGATATTACAAAAAGCTTCTTCACCTAGAGGGTAGTTAGGCACTGGAACAGGCTCCCCAGGGAAGTGATCACAGCACCAAGTCTGACAGAGTTCAAGAAGTGTTTGGACGGCGCTCTCAGGCGCCTGGTGTGACTCTTGGGGGTGGTCCCATGCAGAGCTAGGATTTGGACTTGATGATCCTTGTGGGTCACTTCTAACTCAGCATATTCTGTGGTTGTGTACACATACTACATACTACTCAGCATAAAAAGGTGGGCTTTTTTCCCTACTTTGCCATATTTGGAACTCCAAATAGGATCTTTTGGGTCCTTTAGTAATCTAGTGAGATATTTTGAGTCCATGGAGAGACTTTCTTCCTTGTCTTAGCACTCTAAGCAGCAAATGAATGCATGCGTACACATGATAATATTTATTCTTTGCTGTTTCTGCAGGTTGTTTTTTATTTAAACCTTGTCTAAGTGAAGAAACATCAATGTGGCTTAAAGGACAGTTCATATGTACTGGATTACAAAGGCAACTGTTCCAGGAAGTCATAGTTTTCCTAGACCATCTTCAGAAAATACATTAAACTAATATATTTGTAGAAAACAGGTTTGTAAATAAAAGAGAAAAGGACACTGCTCAGTAACGGTTATTAATCATGAATAATTTAATTCTTCTAGTAACATTGAAATATTTCTGATTTCGAAGTCTTGGGTAGTTTATGGGAGTCTTGCTAACTCTGCTGGAGAACATCACTGGTATGGCAAACAAATCTTCCTAGTTTACAGTGCCCAGCTACTAATGAGGCTGTTCTAATGAGGCTGGGTGTTTTCAGGTTTTACCCTTCTGGTCAGAATATGCTGTGTTCTCTGTATAAAGTGTTTTTCTTTCTTTGTTTGTTTGTTTTTTTTTTTTTAAATCTGCCCTATTATTGGATTGCAGCACAAAATAAAGAGGATTCAACAGGATCAGTAAATGCTGCTTGGAGAACAGTTATAGGGTTGTTGAAGTCCCAGAAATGCTACAAAATTTTATTAGGTCAATTTCACCATATGACACAGGTTACACAGGGTTTCCTTTCCCCCTCAGCTTTCAGTGATTGTGAGCTGTAGGGAGAGAACAATTGTCTTCACAGGAAAAACCTAATAAGAAACAGGTGGAAATTGATACTTTCTCAGACTATTAATGATGTAAAAATACAAATAAAAGATAAATATAAGAAAAGATGGTTTTCTGAGCTAGAGATTGTAGAGTCTCACCTTGTCTTCAGCAGATCCTTAAGTATATATAACACTTAAGGCTGCACTTCTCTGGTTTTGAGGATGTTCTTTTCAGGTCTGACTGTTTAGTAGCCCTCAGTCTTGCATTTCATCAATTTTACTTTTATCATTCCTGTAGCTAAGTCGCATCTAATTTTAGAAATCCTTCTGTGTTGCAAAAAATTCCTGCCATGCTCTTTCCTGGCTGGTGTTGGGGAAGAGTGTTTCAGAGTTGGTGGTACGTTTTAGTCCTGTGGTATTTAGCTCCCATGTTCTGGTGATATAAAAGAAACTAAACGGGATGAGGTTTGGGGGCTCCTGTCAGCTATATATTCAGTAGCATGTTTGAGTGGGAACTGATGACATTTCGTGTATTACTGTGGATAAGCTTTTGACAACCAACACAACTTTGTACCTAGACCACAGAGGTCTGCTTGTAGAAGGGTGTAGGACATAGCTTAATTGTAGTGAGGACGTACGAATATTCTCTTTCTTGCATATTTAAGACATACATATAGTCTTACAAAACAAGAAGGCTGGAGAGGTGTTTTTCAGCTGGCAAGGCATCATTTAGAAGTAACAGTAGGGAAAAATTGAGATCACAGAATCATTTAAGTTGAAAAAGACCTCTAAGACCATCAAATTGAACCTTTGACCAATTACCACCTTGTCAACTAAACCATAAAACTAAGTGCTATGTCTGGTCATTTCTTGAACTCCTCCAGGGGATGGTGACTCCACTGTCTCCCTGGGCAGTCAGTTCCAGTGTTTAACGACCCTTTCTGTGAAGAAATTCCTTATGATGTCTAGCCTGAACCTCCCCTAATGCAACATGAGGCTGTCTTCTCATCCTATTGCTTGTTGCCTGGGAGAAGAGTCCGCCCCCCCGCCTGGCTACAACCTTTCAGGTAGTTCCAGAGAGTGATAAGGTCTCCTCTGAGCCTCCTTTTCTCCAGGCTAAACAACCCCAGCTCCCTCAGCTGCTCCTCATGACTTACTCTCTAGAAATGGTGATGAAAAGATGAAAGTTTCTCTGTTCCTGACTTGTTCTTTTTCCTAATTGCACTGCACATTTTCAAAAGAACAAGTCGTTGCTGCTGGAGTACATTTAAGGCTGCTTACCTCTGTGTCTGATGTTAAACTGCTTTGATATGCGGCTTGATTACAGTCCTGTTAGAACACGTGGTGTGGTCTCTGCAAAATTCCAAGGGAAACCTTTGGTTTCTTACTGGAATTAAAATTAAAAATCTGGTATTTATTTTAAATGTGTGTATTTACATATTTGTATGCATATATATTGAAGTATCCCCCTTATTTCCCTTCTTTTGTGGGAGTAGGGTCTGCTGGTAGGTGAAATATTTTAGATGGAATCCTATCCTTTTACCGCAGTCAGCTATGTGGATACTAGGGAATGAGTTTATATAGAAGAATTGTTTTGGTATTCAGACTCAAAAGCCATTGTTTCTGTCTTTTTCTTCCATTTTACTCATTTGGTGTTACTGTAAACTGGCTATTGCTATAAATTCAGGATAATTCTGATCATCTTGAAACACGTGTGAAACAAACATTTAAAGATCAGGAGGCTGACAGGTTTCAAGTAATGGGAGCCCTTCAGTATACAAGGGATTAATGTCTGACAGATGATGTGTGTGATTTAGCTGGAAAAAACATGATGTATGTCATGGAGCAAAAGGTTGAAGGAAGAAGAGAAGTGCCTTGAACTCTTTTTTTTTTTTTTTTTTTTTTTTTTTTTTAATGTGGAAAACCTGATTTTATTTGCAGGGGGTTTTTTTTATTATTTTTAAAGGTAATCACTATTTCACAGCAGAAAAGATACTGGCTTGGCTTTCAAGTTTGAGTCACTGCTTCTTCAGACAACTGCCTCCCTTTTTGAATTTTTTTTTTTTTTTTTGTATATTAAAGGCATTTTCAAAGAGAAAGAATGTTTCTCCATTTTACAATATTTCTGTAGACAGCATTTCATAACTGTCAGTTTGAAACTGGGAAGATTCATGACACATCAGCATCTAGTGTTTTTCTTCCCAATTCCTCCAACCTTCAGCCTTGTGGCTATATCTGTGGGAGTGAATGTTACTGTCTTCAACCATAAAGGGGAGCTAGCTGGGTTCTAGCAAATGTTATGTTTAAACAACAACAAAATCTAAAACACATAAACAGACAACTCCCCCCCAAAAAACTCCTAGATTTTCTCATTTCTGTCCAAAATCACGGTCAATGATCAAATCAGCTTAAAGACTCTATAAAACAGTAAATATTCATTACTCAAGAAAACTGCAAAATATGCTGTGTTTTAAGCATTGCCTTATATATAGATGAAACTCTTCTGAGGCATGTATGAGCCTCACTTGATGTAAAGTGATGGGGAATCGCACACATCCATTTGCTTTGATCTTTATTTAGTGAAGATGTGCAGCAGCATCCTGTACTACCTGGAAAGCTGTAGTCGGCAGCGAGTGCAACCTAGAAAATATTATTCCCTACAGTTCTTTAGGAAATTTCACTCCTTCCAGTCCCTCTCATATCCAGCAAAAATGGTTGTTTCTGTACCACATTCAGAGCTTCCCCACAGTAACGACATCCAGGATTATCATTGACCTCTATTAAACCTGTGTGATACCTGCTAGCAAATAAAATTTGTCCCTCACAGCTTTGTTGTTTCAAGTGATTTTATTTATATTGACCATTCAGCTTTCTATCACATGATCCTGGCAGAAATACATAGTGAGTAGCTCTAGCAAAATCAGGCTGAGTAGGCACAGTTTTTATCTCTTATCCCCTGGCTTCCTAGGAGCTACAGTGGATACAGTCTACAAGGGACAGTGACATGAATTATCAAAAATCTGAGGAGTGATAGACATCTTCGTTTTTTGTTGGGGTTTGGGTTTTTTTTTGAGGATGTTAATGATAATTCTTTTGTTTACTGTTCTGTAATATTCTAAGAAAAAAAACAAAAACAAGAACAAAACAGGACTAGGTCAAGGTTAGCTATTTCCAAAAGAGCAATGCTTCTTTTTGGGTTTGGTTGGGGTTTTTTTGTTGTTGTTTTCTTGTGTGTTTGGGCTTTTGGGGGGAAAGATGGTGGTTTTGGTTTTGGTTTTTGTTGGGATTTGGTTTGTTTTGCTCAGGGATGCTGCAGCACGGAAGCTCCTGGAATGGTAGGGGTGGGATACAGTGTTGAGGCAGTGGTTGTAAAGAGTTCACTTCCCATGCACAAAACCCTCTATGAGCCAAGCAGACAACATGGAGGGGGGGAAACTCTTCAGAAAGTAAGTCATTGGCTTTGGAAAATTGAGTTTCTTGAGTAACAGAGATAGCAAGGCAAAACTTGTCTCCTAGCAAATAATTTCATTGCTGCAGAACATAACAGATGATGGCCTAATAGCCACAAATTTTGACGTGCACCTCGGGGGATGTCTTCTGCATGTCATGGACACTGGGTAACATCCAAAAAAAGTAACTGAAGATCTGCAGCCTACGGTTAGGAATAATCAGAACCAATATTAAAATTTCGCTCTGGGCAAATGCCAGGTGAAAGAAGAGGTGTTGACTGATTTTATATTTAATGTGATTGGAATGGAGCAGGTCATTTCATTATCAATTATAATCTAACAATAGAAAAAATTGCCCAGCTGAATGTATGTGTGTAAGGGCATAGTTGGAGGAAGAAGCTGTTGAAGGTTTGTAATACTTTCTGCCACAGATATTTTATAATCTAGGCTTAATGCAAGCATGCTCATAGGAACAGCTAATGTGAACTTGGGCTTGTTTGGAGTTATGCAGCCAGGCCCTGGTTATGTGTATGTTGCCTCTCAGTAAATTATACGCATGAGAAATGAGGGTTTGGAGGTGTTTGGTTTTGATTATGATCAGCTAGGGAGATGTGGTGCGTGAGTCCTCTTAGCTGCAGCTGGAAGCATTCAGTTGCATCGAACAGGAAAATATCAGTGCCTTATCCTTCAGCATTCATCCACAAAATAGCTCTGTTAAGGAAAGAAAATATGTCTAACAGGAAATAATAAGTATGGTAAAACATTGTGTACAGAGGCAGTTTTGATTATACTTTATATTCTTGCTTAACCTTTTTAAAAGAGCACAGAGACCCGGGAAGAGGGGGAAACAGAGTTTTTCCTGAATTGTTGCCAAAACCTCATAGTTTTTCTGCCATTCAGAAGTCTATGCCACGAGAGGTTACTTTGACTTTACATAACCATACTGTGCTTTCAGAGAATGGTAAAGGTAGGAGATATCCACTTTGCTTAAAACAAAGAGTACCTTCCTGCTCTTGTGCAGTGCTTGATGGTTCCCAGACATGCACCTGTGCAAACCTTAATGTGAACAAGGGTCTTGCTTTCTTGGGTTAGGATGGGGGCCGTGGATCTCCAGTGAAGACACCCATTTGCTCCAGTGAAGACACCCATTTGCTGTGATGTGCAAAGAGTGTTTTTTCTGCCTGGCTGGGAGCTGCAGTGACTCCCACCATTCTTGTTTGCTGGAAAAGCTGTCTCCTGTGGCTGCTTTCAGCGGCATTTCGGTGGGAATGAAAATACAGTGGCGTGTGTGCTCTGCCCCTCGTGGGAGGGTCAGCTACTCCATTGGATGGAGCACAACATCAGGTCCATGTTTATGAGGGATACAAATAGTAGAGTGCCAAAAAGCTGTTATTGTTAGGTACTGACAAGGGAAAGACCACCAGCTTTGTCTTTTGCAGAGGACTTTGGTGACAGCAGCAGATTACGAAAAATTGTAGCTCTTTCGTTAATGGATACCCATGGAAGCTTTTGGTTCTTCCACCAAATATCCTTGAGCCCTGTTTCTTTTCAAATTTATTCCTCTTGACTTTGGCCTCACAGCAGTGCAGCTGAAGGAGAAGCTTTAGTTAGCGAAAGCTTAATAAACCTGGGTAAATGAAATTTCACTTTTTGCTCCACTCATCTGTGCAAAATTATTTTTTTTTTTTTAATTCCTGGAAGAACATTTAGTGGCCAAATAAGGCAGTGGAATGTGTTGCAATAAGGTTACTGCATTAAAGAACCACATACTACAGTATACTAAAGTATTACAGTACACTTTTCAGGTGACTCCTGGCAATACAAATTAAGAAAGTACATAAATGCATTGATTTTTTTTTATTTATTTATTGTTTATTTTTCTTTGTTTCTGGCTCTTTCTTGCTCTCCTTAAAGATTCATTAATGCGAGGCATCAAGTATGCCTTATCTGCTACTGAGAACTCATGGGCTACAATCTGTTGACACAGGTCATGACATTTGAATTTTGTGTAAAATGCAGCCTGTTACTTTAAACGTTATGCATATAATTCATTAAATGTCATTGCTTTAATATGATTCTGTAATTGTGGTCAAGAATTACGGTACACTTTCCAGAACACAGTTCTGTTCTTGATGTAGGGCCAAAGAATCAAGACTTTTCATGAACTTCAGCTTGATTTATAAGCTATTTAGAAACATTCAAGCTGAGTAGCTCTACAGAACAGTTATTAATAAAGGTGACAGATACTTGTTTTCCTTTGAAATTTCCATGGGAATATAAGGTTCTCAAGTTGTCTAACCTTTTCTGCCTAGTAGCAGTCCTCAAAGAGGTCATTGAATATGTAAAATTTTGACACTGGGGAAGAAACAAATCTGCTATGTTCTGTGATGTGAGGGAAAGAAACAGGTCAGGGAGGTTGGTATGGAGATTGGGGTGGGAATTTACTTGGGTGTGTTTTTTCTTCTTTTTACTCTTTTGCTGTGGGAGTTGCTGAATTATTAATGTAATAATAAAGTCGACTTGATATGAATAGACTCCTAACCTCTAAAGAAATTGCTTGTAGTAGCAGAATCATTAGAGGGATAGTGGGTATACTGGCCCCTGATTAAATTATATTCAGTGAGGCAACAAACTGTAAAAAAATTAATTTTACAATAATTATTTGATGCTTTTTCTTCTTCCTCAGTGTGATTTTGTGTTAAAGATTTGCTATTGCAATCTTGAGACCAGTGACAGGTAGAAGGTGATGATAAACTTCTCAAAAAAAAAAAAACCCTTGGCTTTGCTCCTGAATTTCAAATAAGTTTCATGGGATTGTGGGGGTAACATGAAGTACATGGGAACTATAACAAATAATGCAGGTATGATTATTGTACTTTTTCAAATTTTTTTATTAGCTTAATCCTCTTACAGATGGCAAAATTAATTTCACCCTACTTCTTTTCTATTACAATCTTTCCACTTCAGTGTGTCTGTTTTGAAGATGAACAGGCGGATGAGACTGGGCATATGTAGGCTGAGGTGGTTGTAGTGACGTATAAATACTTCATGATTTATTTAACCTTTGAGCAGAAATTCCTTTCTGGTAGAATTAATCTGCAAATAGCTTAGGTGTGCTACCTCTTAAGTTATGATTGATCACGCCGTATAACAAAACTCTATTGGCATCAGGTTGAGGACTGATGTACATATAAATATAATCAGATAAAGCTACCAGATTCTGTGAATGACAGGTGGGTTCAAGGTATTCTTGGCAAGTAGATTCCACCTTACCTCTCCAAATGTGCATATTGGGCAGCTGGCATTAATATGCTGTAAATAAAATATTGTTAAATGACAGCTGGGGAATCAGTTTAGGCAAAGACTAGTGTGTGATGACCAATGCAATTACAAATAAATAATTGACTTTCTGGAAAGTTAGATTTAATCTTGGTATTTTAAATTAGTTAATCTGTGTGGACTAGGAGCCACTCAAGGCAATCATATTAATTACTTGGTGGAGGTCAGATGTTTATTTTGCACAATTTTGCTATCCTTTGGGTGTACATTTGGGCCCAAAGACCAGGTATTTCACCTGAGTCAAAGGGCTGACAGAATATCTAACTCTAGAGCTGGTAGCATAGCACCTTTTTGGTTTCATCCCCCCATAAGGGCTAAAGACCCAAAAAATGACCAAAAATGCTTGTTCAGTCCGTTCAGTATTGTGTTTCTTGAAACTGACAGATTTACTAACAAATGTACTTCATTACTGTTTCCCCCCTGAGGTAAAACGTAGAGAAAAAAGCGCCATTAAAAAAATGGCAAAGAAAAGCAAATGTTTTCTGGATCCCTGAAACTAGGAAAGGAAGGCAAGCCAGATACCATAGATGTTTTAATTCTAACTTCCGTTATGACTTCTTTTACAAGAAATGTAATAAACTTATTCTATATTATTACATAACTATTGTACATGTTAATGTCTTTCAAGATTGTGTTCTGCTTTTGTCCAACTATATCTTGGCAGTTCCTATCACTAAAATATTTTCGTCCTTTAACTGTGTTGTTTCTCACATATCAGTCATGGGTTAAATTCTCTACCATTAAATCATATTCCAGTAACACCATCAAAAGAAGGCTGTCATCACACAGGCAGCCATTCTGAAGGCCAGTAGATGTAGAATTTATGTTGCAGGTGCATTATGACTGTCCTGGCCAAAACTGTGTTTTTGCCTTCAAAAAACTTCTGACATTTCAGGTTTTTCCAGAACTCCGGTACCCACTGATGTTTCTTTTCTTGCCCTCCAAGTGTCTGGAAGGAGCTAGTGCAGCTGCAGTTTGTAGTGATTTTAAAGAGGTAAAGTTGTAGGAATACCATCTGTTCTTATGGTGAGAAGTAAAAATATCTTCCTCATGTTATAATTACCCTTTTCCAAGAAGGTTGGCACTTCAGTGAATGATGATGCTTCTACTGATCATACAAATGATCAATAGAATTAACAAAGATTTTTGTGTGCATGTGTGAGGAACACTGAAGTTTGACCAATTAAAAGTACTTAAGTGTATGTTCCTGCTTTCTTTCTAAATATTCTTCGACTTTTTTTTGTTTTTCTCTGTTGTGATAGTGCACCTGTGCAGTAAGTGTTTGTGGCATAGAGGTAATGTTTCAGGTAGTTATATTGCCTCAGACAGTCACATTTTTTCTTCAATAAATAGCCATAGAACTGGAGCAAATAAATATGTTTGCATTTCATGCAGTGCCAAATACTGTATAATCAAAAATGTTCACTTGAAACTGTACCTATCTAGGAGTGTTTTCCAGCTACTAATAAAACAAAATATTTATTGTAGGGGAACGAGGCCTAATCTTGTGTCTAAACATCTAATGTAGAGTAACAGTAAGCATTTTTATGTGGAGGCCTTGTAACGGTGTAATGCTGTGATCTGGGAAATGAGGGGAAAAAGCACTGGTGGAAGGGAGGGAAGGCAAAGGCTGAAGGGGAGCTAAAATAGGTTTGGTGGTGTGACAACCAGCCCTTGGGAAAAAAATGCCTGGCACTGACAAACTAAGTGTGTCCAAGAAAAAAGGCGAAATCATACTCCTATTTTCTTTTCTGAACAGGAGGATAGTATAATCAAGTGGATCATAAATACACTTTTGAATGAGGAATGTTTGTAGGATATGACTTAGTCTTAGACTGCCATGAATACCAGTGAGAGAAGGCATTCAGACTGCTAGAAACCTGCAAAATGTAAGTTTCAAAGAGAAACGTTACTTGAGCTAAGCAAGTGTGGTAGCAAGGTGATCACCCTCTGCCCCATAAGACATATCAGGTCACTTCCAGCTTGAGGTATCTCAAGCAGCGGCTTATGAAGCCAATTTTCTTCGGCAGAGCAGAAGAAAAACTATATCAGGTCAGGTCCAAAGGTCTCTGCAACAGTGTCTAGAGTAGACTATGTAATCAAGAGAGGTTTATAATATTAATTCAGAGAATTTTCTTTGCCCTTTCTTTTATATTTTAGTGGCTTCCTGGATTCAAGATGTGTTCAGTAGCTCTGATTTATTCTTCTTTCATCGGCTTCTACAGTATCATCTTAACTGGAGCCTCTCGTCTGGAATTCCTCTGTTGAGGAGTGTCCAGCTTGAATACTGGGTACTTCTAGTAGCATTTGTCCCATGATGCTCTTTAATTTTATGGAAATATTCCCCAGAGTGTGCTATCATTAAATCATTAAAACACACTTTCCGTCCCAGTAAGGATGTCATTTACTGATCATAAAATAAAGAAGTGACTAATGGATGATTGCCTCAGCAGAACATCCTGGCTACTTTTTTTCCATTTTTGGCACTTTTCTGTAGCAAAAACTAGTCAAGAATGATTGTATGACTTCAGCTTTGTACTTATGAAAGAACTGAAAGTAACTTGCGAAATGTTGATTTTCAATTTTTTTTTTTTTTAAGAGGGGAGGAGATATCTATTTGACTGTACTCACAACTGTTCTGGGATTGACTTCCCACGTGTGTAAATAAATTGTCTTTCAAGAAAGGAAATTTTGTTAAGAGCAGATCAGAGATCTGATGGATGTTTGAGGGGAAAGGGGGTTGGATATGGTGGACTTTCTCTATAAGACAAAGTTTAGTATGTTTTTCTTAATGGGTAACAAGTAGAACTGCACTTCTCTGCCAATCAGGTCAATAACATGAATGACATTATTAGTTTTTTATTAAATAGATATTTTTACCATGCATTTGACAAAACATACATCTCTTAGTGCCTGAGATTGAGAGGAAGGGAAATAAGCGAAGTTTTCTGGTTTTTTTGTAGAAAGCATCAAGTGTTCCAAATGCCACGTTTGCTTAATGTTGCTTGTACAGTGATTAGAAGTGGAGCTGACAGTCTGAGTTGGGCAAAACATTTGCTGGGTAAGGATAGCAGATAGAATTGTATGATAGCTTGGGTTTTTTTATCACCATCTGGAATGAAATTTTAGTGTATCAATCAGCAGCAACACCTTTGGGAGCAGAATAATGATTAGACAGTGTTTGTGAAGCTATTGTCATCGCCCTTTCAACTGCTGAGAGGAACTAACCTGCTGCCATTTTAACTCAGAAGAGCTGTCTGTCATTAGTGGGTATAGGTATGCCAATTCACTTCTTCAGCTTAGAGAAACTGAGCATCTGACAGCAGCTGAGGGTGTCCTCGCTAGGAAACTGCTGCCTAAATTTTAGCAAACAAAAATTCAATGTTCTTGTCTTAGTTGACAATTAATGGGGAAGCTGGCAGTAGTGTCAGATGCTCACTGTTGAATGATTTTTTTTTTTTACAGCTGAGGGGGATGCATGAATGGAAAAAAAGCCCACAGGGCTAGGTGGTCCGGAGAAGACCCCTAAGACAAGTTGTGTAAACACTAAATAGCAGCTACATTAACTTACATAAAAATTTTCACTTATTTTCCTGACTAGAGTTTACACTTGAAAAAAAATGAAAATTAAATTGTGAAGACTTTTTAAAATAATTTAATAATTTTAGCATATGGAGGTTTTTTACATCCCAGAAAAATAATGATTAAATAAATTAATGTTGAGTTGATTTAAAAATCTTCAGAATGATTTTTACTGGATTTTTAAATGCAAAAAAACCCACTATCTCTTTATTATTTCAAAGAAAAATTTAAGAAACACAAAAACTACATTATTTAATATCTGAGTTTGCTTTTTTGGGAGATCTTTGATTAAAAGAAATATACAATGTGTAGTTTAAATACAGTGTCCTATTAAGAATGGAAAAAAAAATACAATGTCAGCATTTTCTTCAGAAGAGTAATTGAGTTTTTTACTAGCTGTAACAAAGGCCTGTTAAAATCATGCTGATATATTGTAGAAGCATTGTAGATTACTGGATTTGAATTTAAGAGTGAGAAGGCAAATGATAATGTATCAATTTATTTGACAAATGTACTTTCTTTAATTAGGTACAGAACTTCATAGACTGTTAGGAAATATTTTGCAGTCTGTCCTCTAAAGAATGCCTTCTCATAAAGACATACCTTGGAACATCAGTTGGTTATGTCCTGATTTGAGATGAAGTGTCCTCAGAATTTTGTGAGCAAAATCTGCCTGTGCAGTTTATTGAAGCATGAGGTGGAGAGTCTGATATAAAAATCAGTTTTCTCCATCCTTTATCAAACTTTTGAGGGGTTTATTTTAGTTCTACTAAGTTATATTTTCTGATAGAAACTGTACTATCTTTTGTTGGAACTGTTAGATAGAGGTCACATTCCTTTTTAATTCAATTCCTGAAAGCAAGAAAAAGACAGTATTCAGTCACAGATTAAATAATGTCCAAAGGAAATCTAATCAAACATTTTAAAGCTTTCTGAAAGTAATATAAGCCATCTCACTCAGTTATTTCTTTCTTTTATGCATTTGTTTTTTGGAGGAATCTCACGTTTGTACAAAAATATATCCTTCTTCAAGAGTAAATTTTATAGGAGGAAGAAGCCGTCAAGCTGTCTCTTTTTAGTAACCATCCAATTAGGAGATGCAATAATACATATTTCAGGTTGCTGAATCTCTGCAGAAGTTCAAACATTTTGTTCATTTAAAAACACAAGTGTAGCTGCCGCCTAAACACACAGCAACTGTTTTGAGGATGAGTCCTGACTTGATAGTTTCTATCAAACAGCCTGTCCTAGTGGGTACTATCCTGAAACAGTAAAGGCTCACTGTTGAATATAAAACAGCATTTGAGAAGATACAGAGCATCATGCCTTCTGTATGTATAATGCAAATGGATAGGAGAAAGTGACACTTGATTTTCGTTGATACAGTGACAAGCAGTGGATGAGACCACAGGTTTGTGCACACTTCATACTTTTTTGCCCGACAGTAGAAGTGCCAGTATGAATTTGACTCCTCTCTTGCTTAACTTGCAAAGTGTCAGTCAGTAGCTGCAGTGGTTTATGGAAATGAGGGTAATGTCAAGTTACTTCAGTGTTATGCTTTTCATGCTTTAAGCAAGTAAGACCACTTCCATAGATCACTTTTAGTCTGAAAAGTTTGAGGTATTTTGGATTTGAAAGATAATACATTGTAGCATGTTTACCACATGATACTAAACATGACATAGCAGTTGCAACCAAGACAATTGAATGGTTTCAGCCCTGGGTTATAGAATTCCAAAATGAGTCTCTTTGGATGCCCATGTATGTAAATAGTTATGTGGTGGATGGTGCTCCTCTTCCTGCTCATATACGTGCTATTCATTATGGTTGTAAAGTCACTGACCCTGAATTTAACTGCAGAAGGGCAAGTTCTTCCATGCCCTGTTAAACCATGGTGGTGATAGAGGAATAAGAGAGAAGTTTTATGTTGCTTTAAGGGGGCTTTTGTAAGTCTTTGTAAATTGCCTGTGGAGATTCATCCAGGAAGATGCAAAGAGATTTCAAATCACAATTTGCATCTTCAGGCCTGGGATATGAATCATGAAATATCGGAGAAAAGGGAGACAAGACATGTTGGAGGGAGTTGAAAAGGAAGTGTTAGGGTCAGTAGACTGATCTTCCTGACCAGTGTGGTTGATGGAGAGGGGGATACTTCATTTTACCTTCCAAGATAATTTCAGGTCTCAGTCTCTCCTGTGGTGTAGTGCCAGTGGGATTGGTGCCATACACTGGTTTGGACTAAGGTTGGGCCAGAGAGCTAATAATATTTGTTGTTTGGAGCGCAGGCAGACTGGGAGAAACAGGAACATATGTCTGGGTGAAGCTAAAAATTAGTTACGAGCAGGCAGGTGCAGGTGTGTGATTGGTTTGAAGTTTCAACCGGGCTTTTGTTCTTCCTTTTTCTTTTTTTTTTTTTTTTTTGATGGTTGCAATTACAAATCCAATTTAATTAGCTTTTTCTGACTCTCTCCTGTGGAGTTGCTGTCTTTCCAGGGGCTTAAGAAAGAGTCTAGAAAGAGGCTGGTTTCCTGTGCCTAAAATTAGACTTGTGAATACCCCTTAGAGGTACTACAGTTTGTGTTCTCTCCATATAAACTTTTCAAAGAGGGTGTGTGAAGGAAATCTAGCCAAGAATAGAAAGAGGTTTCATATTGCTAGGCTATATAAAGCTGCAAAGGTTTGCCAGGTTCTTCCGTGGTTCCTCAGCTTAGTTAATCCTCTGTATGTTGTGTAGTTATGTCCTGGTTTAACCCCAGCCAGCGATCAAACGCTACACAGCCGCTCCCTCACTCCATCCCGCAGCAGGATGGGGGAGAGAATCGGAAGAGTAGGAGTGGGAAAACTCGAGGGTTGAGAAAAAGACAGGGCTTTTGGGACAGAAAAGGAAGAAAACAGTAATAATGTTAAAAGAAATAGAATATGCGAAACAAGTGATGCACAATGCAGTTCCTCACCCCCTGCTGACCGACGCCCAAATAGTTTCCATGCAGTGGCTCCCTGCCAGCTTTCCCCTTAGTATATGTACTGAGCATGACATCACATGGTATGGAATATCCCTTTGGCCAGTCGGGATCAGCTGTCCCGACTGTATCTCTTCGCAACTTTTGCCCCTCGAGCCTTCTTGCTGGCAGGGCATGAAAAGCTGAAAAGTCTTTGACTTAGTATAAACACTACTTAGCAACAACTGAAAACATCGGTGTAATAACAACATCATTCTCATACTAAAACCAAAACATGGCACTGTACCAGCTACTAGGAGGAAAATTAACTCAATCCCAGCCAAAATCAGGACAAGTTCAAGTTCATTTTAAGATCCTTTTGAAAGACCAGGTGTTGATAACAAAGAACAAATGCTGCTATGTGAGTATAGGAGGGGAAAAATAATGCAAAATAGACATGCCACGTAAAACGCTGCAAGAAGAAGGGCTATATAGTGTGTTGCACCCTCTTTCAGACATTATACCTCGAGGATGTTTCTGTTTCATGCAGGTAGATGGCTTTTGCTTGACATGTAATGTGCATACAAGGTAAACAGGAAATTCAGAGATTTATGGCTTCAGACTCTTTTGCCTCCCTTTCCTGTGGGAGAAAGGGTGATCTTTTAATCAAGGTCCTAGATGCGGTGGAAGATAACATGTTCTGTCTGAGCTTGCCATAGATTCCTTGAGAATATTCAACAATACAGAAAACTTATGCCTTAGTTCCCTATCTACAAAGCAGAGTTGATGCCAGGTCCTACTTTGAAGGCTTCTTCTGGTATTTGAATCCCATACTAACAGGGACATAGTGTCTTAGGTTCAATGGAGGCTTGTGTCATGTTTGGTGTGCTTTGAGTCCTTTCCTACGAAGCAAACAGAACATTCCTCACAGTTAAGAAGTAGTTCTCTTTATTCCATTACATCTTAGTAACTCTAAAGACCTGGGTCATTATGATTTTAATCCTAAGACACGATTTTTCCACTCCTCAAGATTTATGCTCTGCTTTCATTGTTTACAAAGTTCTTTCAGTCGATTAATTTGTATTATCAAAACGTATTGTCTGGTCAGCTAAAATGATTTCTTGTAAATTATAGTGGTCACTGTATACAGTCTCAGAAGCTGTGGCTGAAAAGCAGAAAGGTGGTGCATAAAATCTGAACTATAAAAACACTTTTCTATTTATCCTAGTTTAAGAGCTGTTACTAATCAGTATGTCAGTATGAATACTTACTGCATTTAGAATGCAGCTCTGTTCTGTCTCAAATTTTCTGGGTCTGTATGTCCTTTTATATTTGGCCCACTAAGGCGCAATTCAAAAAAAAAAAAAACAAAACACAAAAAAACCCCCCACCCTCAACAAATATATTGTGTATTGCTTGATTTTAAATATTAGATAATATTACATATTAAATGTTTAATTTAAAAGTCACAATTATACTTCCAATAAATATTATGTTGACATCTGTAAGTCAGTGGCATATAACTTGAGTATTCATATATTTAAGAGCCAAAAAAAGTGGAAAAATACAATTTATAGTTCACTAATGATTTAAGCTAGAAATGTATACAAAGTTTACAGTCTTGTATTTCAGCATCCATGGCCTCCAAAGGAGTCGTGGGAGAAGATGTGCTGTTTATATTAAAAGTATTAATGCTGACCAAAGTGGTCTAACCGAGAGGTGTTTCATTAACCTGATATATTCTTCTTTATGTATCATGGGCCTGTATGTTTACTTTGTAGAGTTAATATTAATATTTAAACCTTTGGCATTGGGTAGATTAAATACTAACAGAGTCTGAATATTTCTGCATATAATAACTTTTTAGCATGTTCTATTTCCCTTTTTGCTGCCTCTCATTATCAAAAACAAAATAGATGTATTTCTGATGGGGGGGGGTTGAGCCTGATATAAACATGTATGGATTTGTTCGTGTTTTCTACATACTTGAGCTATAAACTGCTCAATTGTGTGAGAGATTGTTCTAAAGAGTGGAGCAAAGACAGTGGAAAATGCAGTGCAAGAGCTGCTAATTTGTGATATTTAACACATCAAATTGACGTGGCAACAGATACTTCTTATTATCAAGAAAATACCTTCCCAAGATAAAATTTTTAAATTTTCTGTGCAATATACAAACTACCACCCATAACTCTTTGAGCATTCTTTTTATCTGAGCTTGACAGATTCACTGTTTCTTTTTATTCCTCCATTTTTCTTGCAATCCCTCCAGTGAAATGTTCTTTTCTTATAATTTTAATTCTAACAGCTACATAAAATAAGGTATATTAAAGTAGGAGAGGAAAAATATTCATAACCAATAGGCACCAATAAATAAAGAAGAGCAGGTTAGCTTAGGCGTATTAACTTGCTTTGCTTATCTACACCCAAGAGACTCAAACTACTCCTCATTTTATGTAAATGTTGTAATGATTTATGGCTAGGATGTTCTTCTGTACCAAAAAGACTTGAAAAGCAACTGTTTACAATATAAGCTAAAATGAAAAAGGAGTCCAGTTATACCAATAATCAGAGTGGGGAGAAAAACTACATTCTTACTAGTGGTCAAAGATACAAACATGGCTCTCTGTACTTATCTTCTTGTGCTGTCCAAAGTAATGTCATCACACAGACCTTCTTTGTTGAAGTAGCAATTTTGTTTGCATAGGACAACTAATTTTTCCCTTAAACTAAAAATTATATTTGAGCCCTGAAGCTGATTTCCTATTTTATTTCTTTGGATGCTAGTTCCATATTTGG
This sequence comes from Oxyruncus cristatus, assembly GCA_013399855.1. NCBI lineage: Eukaryota > Metazoa > Chordata > Aves > Passeriformes > Cotingidae > Oxyruncus > Oxyruncus cristatus. Next base: position 692,401 of record VXAY01006327.1, on the reverse strand, counting down.
TTAGCTTGGTAATGGAAGACGAAAGGTCTTCAGTGCTTTTGGTTTCATGGTAGCTGAAATTATGGATTTTTAATGCCCACTGTCCATTCACACTGAAATTCAGAGAAATCTGTACCTAGAAACCATTACCAGAATAAATTTAGTTGTTAAGTTAGAGAGCATGAAACTACATTGAAAATTTACATACACCAACCGTAGTTAGAAGTGGAGTGGGGTTTTGCTTTGAGATTGTTCTTTTGTATCTATTGTATCTTTTTCTAATGCGAGCAATTTGGTGCTTGGCTTGAGGTATCTGAGCTATTTTATAATTTTGAAGATCTCTATTGTCCTCACAGAGGGGCACTAGGAGCCAAAAAAATGGCTCCATCTCATGTGGACAAAGTGGAGATGTCATTCTAACAAAACCAGCTTTTTTGTTTGTTCGTGGACACCTTAATAGCTCAGCACTTTCTGCAGGTAATGCCCACACTTCTTTTTTTGGAAAAAAACGTGGTGAGAGACAGACTGAGTCACTAAATGGAACAATGTGCCAAAAATACTGGATATGTTGAGTCTACAGTGGGAAACAGAAGGAAAACTAGGTGTCCTAAATCAGAAGACTCCATTAACTGTTTTAAACATAAAAACCTTAAAAATCTCTGGGTTCTTTTTTTTTTCTTTTCCATTTGTTACCAGGATTTTTACATACATGTATGCTGTTATTTTATACACTTTTTCTTGTCTCTTTGACCTGGATATGCAGTAGGATGTTGGTGTACTACAAGGAGAATTTTTTTTTTTTTTTTAAGTAGTTGAGATACGGATACTTTTTTTCCATTTCCATCTTCTTTTGACTTTTCTTTCCAGATCAGGATGGGTTTATCACAAAATGTTTTTGGCTTATTTTCTCTGCTCTGATGCATCCATAATTTAAAAGTGTTCAATGATTTGTTTTGCTTTTATATACAAGTGGATATAGTTCATTATCTTGTCATGCTTACTGAGGAACGGTGTTTATTCCTTATCAAGAGTTAGATAGCTTCAGCCATATTTTTAACTTTTTATAGAAAAGTATAATTTGTGAAGTATTGTAAGTGATGTTAAGAGGGGCTGGCAGACAGAAATATGCTTTGTTCCTTTTGGCTAGTAATTGCAGGGCTTGTTCTCCCACACCCTTGCTTTATGTATGGAGCATGAGGAACTGAATGTGAGACACTGTGAGTATTAAAAGATTTAACTTCTGGTAGTTTAATGGTTGGTTGGCTGACTTGAAAAAACAGAGTACACTTTGCTCATAGGTGCCATAGAAATAACGAAGTGTAAAGTATTTTTGTGACTCCTTATAAAACCGAACAGCAACAAATGGGGACGGACTTACCCGCAGGTGCTTTGTTATATTATAATGCATTCTTTGTGTGTTACTGAGCTTCTCTGCAGCTTCATAGGAGTGTAAATGTGAGGGTATATACAAACAAAGCAATTACTCTCTATACTTGCTTTCTCTGTGTCTCCAAACATAAATATTTTCTGCATTCAGTATTTTGGCATCTTAAAAATATATTAGTTGGGTAAAACATCTTAGTAGTGAGTCAAACTTTCCAAGATATTTGAGATCTAAATCATCTTAAAAACCATCCCCATGTTTCAAAGAAACTGGAAAGGCAAAAGACAACAAAGTTCATGTTATCCTAAACATGGACGTAAAGTTATTAGGTTGCTAAATTCCTCACTGGATGTTGAAATCTCAGAATACAAGTGGGGTTTTAAGTCTCTCCCTTTCTTTACTTCAGAAGATGGTGGCACACCCCTTTCCCTCTTTTGAGAACAGTGAAACCATAGAATAAAAAGTGGATTTCTTGATTTTCTGGTAGTTGTTTTTCTGGTTTTGTTGTTCTTCCCCCCTTCCCCCCACCTTACCTATTAGAACGTTTTTGATAGTCTATAGGGGACTGTCTATGTGTTGGAAAGTTTTCTTCTAATTTATATATACCATTTTTTAGAGTTTTATTTTTGCAGTACTTCATTTTTACTTTTTTTTTCTTTAATCTCTGATATTTTCTGTAGCAGCAGTAGAAATTCTTGGCTGGATAAAATCTGCAGGACACTATAGAGGTTTGATGATAACACCTACTTCCAAGTTGCATATTTGATCTTCAGCAGAGTTTCGAACATTACATTAAGGCAGGTATTAGGAGCAGAGCTGTTGGTTCTTGAAATTTGCTTTAAAAACTAATTCTAATGAGTCAGTCCTATTTGATTTTTTTCACTTATTCAGTGCACTGATGGTTGGGTGTTATTACAGCCCAGTCCTTCCTGGAAAAATTAAAATCCTTGGGTTTTTTTCTGCATTGCTGTTACTCTTAACAAATTGTAGAATTGCTACAGAGGAATACTGAAAAAAAATGTGCTATGAATCTGAAAATATATGGGAAGTATCAGGATAAAAATAGCACTGCAAATACAACAATTTAACTAGTGATCAGTGATACTTAAATAAAAAATTTGAAGATGGGTAGTCCATGCTATGCCCTTTATGTGTTGTAGTTAACAATAATTGAAACTAAAGTGGGACTCAAAGCATGTTCTAAAACTTGCATACTTGCACAGTATTACAGAGATAAAAATCTTTTTCACATTTAGTTTACTATGTGGAAGAGTTCTGTTACAGTCCCCTGCCTGTTTATAACAAAATTTATTGCTTAAAATATAACCGTCAGATCAGACTGCAATTATCCTGGTATGAACCATAGTACATAGCCATCAGAGCTCAAATGCCATATCTCAAAGCCAGATCTCTAGAGCCAGTTGAACAGAGGTTGTTTGGACAGAAAGTACAGAGGGATGCTGTCAGGTGGAACCAGAGTGGAATTCAAGTGGAATGAGTTTTCCAGATGAGGAGACATATTTCGTGAGGGATAAAGATAACAAAGGTTGAGAAGGACAAACTGTACTTGCGATAACTCATTTTCAATTAAAGATGGAAGAAAATAACCACTTCTCAAACTTGGAGCACGCCAGGACATCTGGTTGTTGCTGTAAGATAGGTACAGACTGTAGTTCTGGAAAATACACTTGTAGTATTAGCTGAAATCTTACTTCTGATTCAAGAGACTATGACTTCTTAAGATATTGAGCTGCATGCACAGAACTAGCAAGGCAGGAGGTGTTGAGACTCCTGTATATCCAGGGAAAGAGCAAGGGGAATAGACTTGAAGTTTACTGTAGGAGAAATGAGAATCTATTAGACAAAGCATACACACAAGAACAGGGCTTGTGGGTACAGACTGGATACATTGTTATGGGAAGCAGATTTTGTCCTATTGGTTAAATGAAGAGTATAAAAAGCAACAAAGGCAGAAAGATGTCTTGACAATGCCTGAGAAGCAAAAGTTGTTCTTAGCCCCTAGAAAAGGGCAAGTGATCATTTTTAGCTGAAGAACAGAAAGTGAATTTAAGTTGTAAGATGAGAAGTGTGTCATGAAAACAAAACATCATTACTTATGTGGAGAACCTGAATGCAGTGGGTGTTACCACAAATTTGAGTACTTGCAGGTAGGATGTTAAATTGTAGAAGTGAGCACTAAGTCTGCATGCTCAGCATGGTGGTTTAAGGAAGTTCATACAATACTGAGTGTAGGAGTTCGAGTCAAGTCTGGTCACTAAAAATACCAGCAATAGGGGGATTACTCATTAATCCCATTAGTGATTCTTTTCATTAGGTGAAATAGTTTGTGTTGTGTGTTTAGGTTCTTAAAGAACACCTGCTCATTAGGAAAGTAATTTCAGTTAGCTTTAAATCATTCTCACATACCCCCGATTGAGGGATGCTTTTTTGAGAAGCCCCTGACCATAAATTGAGCAGTTCTAGAGCGTTGTAGAAGTTACTGCAGTGTTCATGGGCTACAGGAGACTCCATGTGACACTGCTTACAGCAGCACTTCACTGGTGTGATCCCCATGTCCGGCACTGCAGGCTGAGAAGTTGTTATCTTCTAGCTGGGGAAGAAAATATCCACTACTTTCTATTCATTGTATTAGGGGGTGCTGGGACTGCAGCAAACGTGTCCTTTACTGAATCTGCCCTGCTTAGTTAGAGTTTCTTACAACAGGATGCCACCCCATTGACAGTGCTACTTCTTGATGAACTGATGTTTCTTGGGAAAAACAGAAAGCATAATCCTGGAAACTTAAAGCAGTATCACATTTGTCCTATGTGTTTTTTTCTCGCTGAAGAAATGCTTGACCTAAATGAAACTGGACCTTATTTTCTTCCTTGCATGAATTTTTTTTTAAATACTGTCATGTCAAATAATTTATTTGTAAGATTTTAAACAGAATAGCTCTACATTGATGAAACAATTATCTGGTACACTTGCCATAAAAAACAATGACAGAGGTACAGGTCTTCATCAATATAACTTTTAGTACAATGTCAGCAATGATGTATATAAAAGTGTTTGGTCCCCAGAGCATTGTGAGGTTGATATGTTTCACTTTTAGAACCAAATCTAACTCACTTTTTTAATCTAACTGTTGATACCTTTACATAATTGCAGGCAAAATATTTTTATATGGGGCAAGTCACTTACATGATTTGTATACATTTGTGTTACTTTGAGCTGCAAAACTTACTTAAATATGTATGAAGGATGCAAAGTAACAACTAGGTTGCTTGGAACTAGATACTTGGCAAGTACCCTGTGCTCTAAATTACATCCACAAATAGCAACTTTCCTGTGTTGGTGACACCTTGGGCTAGCTTCAAACCAGGTAATTTGCGTGTCAGGAGCAGTCCTGCTGCAGCATGAAGTAATTCAGGGCTCATGACTTTCCCTATTTCCCTAACTACATAGTAGTCATGATTCAACTTCAGTGAAATCTTTTAGTCCTTTGTAATTGCTGCTTCATCTCCATGTATAGCAAGCAGAACAATTTTTGAGCTGCCAGAACTTTTTCCCCTCATCAAGATAACCAGTGTGTTTTAAGTTACCAACCATGTATTGCACCCTCTTCATCTTTTCCTAAAAAAAAACAATTAACAGGGCATAATTTGGTCTCCTTCCCTAAACTGACATGGCTTCTCTAGAGCCTGGCCACTTCTGCACTGTAGAAGAGAAGCAGTTCCTCACTATTTGTGCCAGGCAGCCAGCCTTGGCTTTGTGCAAAGGTCGCATATTTTCACATGCCAGAAATACACCTGCTGGCTTTTGGCTTTGTTTTGGACAACAACATTTTATTGTCTTTTTCCATGAAGAGTAAATAAATAAAATATTTATTGAAACAAAATCTTTTTTGATCTAACCAGTAGACAGTGCACAACGCAAATGCCATAAACCCAACTTTTAAAAAAATCTCTACTTAGGGACTTAGGAATCCAGTGCGTAGTACTTCTGAAAATGCTGAATACGAACTTCTCTATGCTTATAATGTTAGTACAGAAATTAAAGTTAGTTAGAAATAATTTCTTTAATAAAGGAAACTCTGAAAGAGTTTTTTTGTAATCTTTTGTGCTGACACATGAATGCACTGCAGTAATGTCTCCCAGAAGTATTTTATATCTGTTTTTCACATGAAGAATCAGGAAAAGCACTGTTTGCAGCTGTTGGTTGGAAGGCACCATGATAATGGTAGCAGGAACTAAAAAAGGAGCCCAGTATCACTGCTGGTCTCTGAGGGTAATTTTTTGGTTTCTTAACTCTGTAAAAGGTGAAGACTACTTTCATTATTGCACCTATGTGTGTTTCCTGTGATAACCAGTATCCAAGCCAGGAATCTGTATTGAAAATTCTGTAACACTGCTTTCTGTAATTTTGTCAAAGCACTGTGTTCACTTGCAGAGCAAAACTTCCAAAAAAAAAGGCTTACTTTCCCCAGAAGCAGAGAAGATTTGTCAGTCTGTGCTAGTATTCAGAATTTTTTAATTTCAGCAGAATTGATAAATTAGGAAGTTATGAGTGCCCACTGTACTGATGGGTGCTATGTTTTTAAGTGCTACAACCCAAATTTACAAAACAGTTTATGTACCAGGTGTTGAAACTCTCCAAGTGGATGCTTTGTGTCTTCAGTAATGGAAAAGGATCCTATAGACATGAAATTTATTCTCATTCACTTGAATTAAAATGGGTATCAGTATTCAAAAATACTTGGAAAGTCATTCAAGTACGTCCTGTTTTTGGCCAATCGTCCAAGGAAGAGTGGTGTACATCAACTATGTACACCAGCTTCATGGTGTAAATTAACCTGCCTTTAATTCTGCATAGGCAAGCTGGAGAGCAGAGTGAAAGGTAAACACTGTGGACTGTCTTGCTTCACCTCACTAACGTGATTAAAGCTGTAACATTAACAAGGCCTTTTGCAGACTTTTGTAGTATAAAGACCTTGAGAGAGTCAGAGGACTTCATCCTGCTGTTTTGGAGTAAAATTATATGTGGCCTTGTTTGTGCTAGAATTTTCCTTCGTGTTTTTCAGTTTAGCTGAACAACTGCTACTCTCTAGGGGTTAAAAGAGCCATTGAAATCACATACCTGTCTTGTCCTCTTTAATCTCTTTTGTACACAGAACTTTGTAACACGTAACTTAAACCTGTCTCAAGTCGTTGGTAACTCTTCCTCCGTGTGGCAGATTCTGGAGTAGAGCGTCTGCAGGAATGGGTGGCTGCATTTGCATGGTACCCCTCTGTGGGAGAATGTGGACTGGTGGGTATGGGTGGTGGGATTTCATCAAGTTCTTTTACGTGACAAAATGCGTTTGTGAAGAATCTTGTGTTACAATGTAGTAAAGGCTTAGAATGAATATGAACCTGTATGCAGAGGCGAAAATCTTCACATTCACCAATAACCTTATAAACAGCATGCTAATTTACATACGTACATACAGTATTTTTCTTCCAGTTGTACATAATAAATATGTTACTGTTCATTTCACTGAATTTTGGATAATGCTCTCATTACAGAATGATTCCTAATAAAGACATTGTAGTGTCTTTAAAGCCGTACTGGCAGCTATGAGGCTGAACACTGAGGCTTGATTTTAATTCTTACTGTGCATCTCAGTTATCTAAAACATCCGTGTTCAGATGAAACTGTACTATGCAAACTGTAGACTATACTGGGCGTTTTTTTAAATTATTTTTCTTGTTAATGCGTATTCTGTTATGATAGCCTTGATTTTATTTAATTTTTTAAGCAGCTTCTGCAAGGTAGTTTTCTTGTCTCAAATCTGTGTGTTCCTCATGGCACTTTATAACAAAGAGAAACATTAAGCTTAAATGAACATCTCCAGGTAACCTAGCAACAGGATATGATTAATAATACCTTTCACCTAACTGTATGCAGATAAATGTCTGAAAGTGAAAGCAAGTTCAGAATTGGTTGGCCAGAGCCTGGCAGTGCAGTGAGAGAGAAAAGGTAATACGACAATATCTTGTGATCTTTGTTGAAAAAAGGAGAGAAAGTAAAAGATATATTTAATGGGTTGTATCTGCCTTATGGAGTAAAATACAGAGCATAATGGATTTTTTTAATAACAATTGAATGGTATACAAAGAGAAAGTATAAATGCCCTTGCTTCTCATTACTGGTTATCATCACTAATTCACCAGCCATGCTTTTTCATATGTGAGAAATCAGAAGCAATCAGCAGTAATTACTGGGCCATCACAGCTAAAATGGAATGTAGTATAAATGAAATGTAGTATAATTTAATATAGAGTTAATGGCTTTATAGTACCATATCAGCGTTTTTAGGCCTGAAATGAACTTTTGTATCTAGTGCTGTACTTAAAAAAATATGCGAAACGTTGGATATGGCATAAAGTTTATAATTACAGTTTTCTAGCTGTGAAGAGAAGGGGAAGATGCTATGGATATTTTATTTTAAATGCAATTGCATTTTTAATCTTTACCTTAAAACTTCATGTGTATATAAAAATTAGAGGAATCTGAATTTTATCTGTATGTATTTGAAGGTTATATATTTATAAAAAATGGGAGACATTTACTTTTTAAGCATTTAAAAGGTGTTAGAATACAAGTTGGCTACACAAGCTTAATTCTTTCCCATTTTGTATTCATTCTGTATAAAGAATAGGCACTGTGGGAGTAGGGTGAATATGAGATTCACTGTATGCTCATTTTATAATGGTGGGAAATTGCTGTTTGTATAGGAATAAAATAGAGTAATGTATTTGTGTGCTGAATGTAGAAGAACTAGTTATATTGAGACAATCCCATGGACTGGCATAATATCATAAACATTTGCCTTTAGAGAAGAAATAACTTATTACAATGCGGAAGCACAGATTTCTGTCCTGTGCTTTAAAACCTGCTGAACCTGCTTTTTTCTATTTTTAAATTACTTAATTATACTGGTCATGCCCTGTCTTCTGTGTGGAATCAGTAGAAACGTTTATTCCAGTTCATTGGATGATGTGTGTTTGTGCTTAATGTGCTCAATGACAATGTGAACCTTTCAGTCAGTTGCAGAAGTTGTAGGAGAGACGCTGTGAAAGATTAGTTGTTGATTGTGCTCCTTGTAACTGTCCTAATGCATTTTCACAGGCTAACATCCATCAGCTATCATTTCAGTCTTCTTATTTTTCCTTTACACAGTTTAATTCTTTAGTGCCTGGTGGTATTCCAGGTTTTGTTACCAAAACAGAGAGGGAAGGTTTTTGCAATAGGCAGTTCCCTGATTTGTTCACATTTCATAGCCTACTGTCAAAGTATGGTGGGTGTTCTGATTTAAGAAGGGCCATTAAGTACAGACTCTTCTCAAAAGAAAGTTACTGCTTTTTTCCTCTAACAGCTGCCACCCAAACTTACTGCACAAAGATCTTGGTGTAGGTGTATAATGGTGTTTCATGGTGTAGGGAGGGATCTCTGCCTCATAACTCTGAGGGTTGTCCCTCATTAGCTGAAATTCCCTCCTGCAACATCAGGCCCCAGTATTTGGCTTTGGTTAGAGCTGATAGTTTCTCTGCTGGAAAACTGCTTCTGTAAGATTCCCCCTGCCTCCTTTCACCTTTTAGTTGTCGCCTGAATCGGTTTGGCTCTTGGCTGAGACCAGCAGTGGTACTCTCCCCTGTACCGCCTGCTACATCTCCTCCTACCCCCTTGTGAATATGCCACTTAGTGTCTCTGCAGCTTCTCAGCCATACTGGCTGGAGTGGGGCACCAGGTGGCATGACAGAAACCTCATGGGACAGTATGTTTCTTTGCCTTTGGTTTGCCATTGTCAGGCTTGCACCTGGTAATTGTCAGTTTACATCACAGGACTAAATGGTGGGGCAAAACACGATTAAATACTGCCTAGTATTACTTCCCATGCCTTCTTGAATAGGGAACTGGAAACCATTGATCCATTCATCACCTACAGCTGTCTCTTGCATGGCAGGCATCAATTTTGTTGCCTGGTGTCCACTGTATTGTACATAATTATGTGCGTTGACCACATGGTGACGACACAGACATAAAAGCATGTCTTTAGTTTTATTTCTTTGTTTAAATAAACACCAAATCCATAATTTTTTAGGGATTTCTCTAACATTTCTTTATAGTATTAGTAGAAAGAATTCCTGGTTAGGAAACAAATACCGTCCTTACTCTTGAGGTCGAGACACCTCTTTTTGAAATTATCACAAGTTGTGCCACTGATTTACCTGAGATAAGATGGTGCCCTTAAATTTCTAGTTCTGTTGAATAAAATCACTTTAGCTCTCTGCTTGCATCCTATCCTAACTAACTGGTTATGCAAACAACTTCTGATACTTTTACTTCTTTAAAAGAGCATTCAGCAAAGACCATTCAGAGAACGAGTTTGACTTGTGTCTCGGGTAATTATTTAGTTTCTGAGAATTGCAGCTTCTAATCAGTGTAAGATATTCATGCAGCTGTTTCCCAGCTTTACTGACCTTCTAGCTTGAGTCAGCTGTGTTTGCTTTGGTCTTTTGCCCTTAAATACATTTTTTAGGTGCTTGGTTGAAAACCACTGGACAAGGAAAGAATGAAAATAAAATGCCCCTTTCTTTCAGGACTGCAGTTTTAACACAGCATTTATTTTGCTGGTGAATCATATTTTCAGCTCAAAGAGAAACTTTCATAGGGAGTTTCATAAACTTAAATGAGATCAGAAGGGATTGTTTTCAGTTCAACTTAATTTTCCAAACAGTCAGTTTTAAGATCGAGTATAAGTAACAAAACAGCTGTGCATTACAATTTTGCGAGTGCATAGGATTTTGTTGTATAATGCAGCTCTGAAATATAGTACCTCTAAACAAACAAAAGAGTTCCACAATTAAAAATTACTGTTGTTTAAAAAAAATACATAGCTGCAAATGAACTAAAGCCAGATATGAAAATTTTTCTGTGCAGTTCTTCTCCACAAATCATTGTATTTGAATAGGTGGATGCAATAGTCATCAATGAAAGAGACTGTAATTAAGTTCTATGCCATCTGAGTAATTACTAATGAAAGAGTGTTTACATGTTTATTACACATTACCTAGTCTAAATGTTCAGAAGTCATGTGCAACCTGGAATACCTCTGTCTCTTTTGTAACGGAACTGAGAAGTTCTGTAAATCTTACTTGAATTTTGAGGCAAAGTGATAAGTGTTTGAAGCTGCATCCTTTCCGCCGTTTTGTATGAATCATAACTGTGAGTCGTTTTTGCTTACAGAACTGAAAAGGGTAAGAAGACTTGTTTGGCTGAGAAACATAGAGGGAATTATGAGTGGGATTTCTTGCATTATCAGAGTGCGTGCATGTGTGTTTTGCCCCGCTCTGCCCTCTACCTCAGCTGCCAAAACACATTAGGGTGTATCTCTCTGACTAGTACTGAAGTCCTCTGTACTTCCATCAGTGAAACAGGTATCCCTATGTTTCAGCTGGCAACTGCTGTGTTGCAAAATGCCCTGAAGATCCCTATGCTGTTAGGAAGGAATTGCACTAGCCAGGAGATCCACTTCCTAAAGTGCTTGTCACCAGTTAACATGACCTCACACTCCATGTATCTTAAATAGCAGGAAACAGAATTAGAGCTGCTCATCTCTTTACAATCTGTTCAAGGGTCTCCTGATATATTTGGGGGTGGAACGCTTACGATGCAATCATAAATCTTAATATTTTCATTCTTGTGGAGGTCAGTGACATTCACAGAAGTCTGAGCAAATCCAATTTGTTCACTGAACTCTGTTCAACATATCCACAGCGTTCCTGGATGGCCTCACAGAGTTTTCAGTTTCACAGATATCTGAAATGTTGAATGTTTGGGGTTCTTTTCCTTGGAATAAGCAGAAGTTGTTTATTTCATAAAACCAAAAGGAATTAAAAAAAAAAGGGGAAGAGAAAGTAAACACAGTGGTTCAGACTGTTTCTGCATCCAATTCAGGCTGTTCCTCTTTTGTCACTGGTTGTTTATCAGAATTTGCTTTATTATTCCCTGATTTCACAGAATCACAGAATCATATGTGTTGGAAAGGACCTTGGAGATCACCAAGTCCAACCCTTGATCCACTACCACTGTGGTTACTAGACTATGGCACTAAGTGCCACATCCAGTCCGTCTTAAAAACCTCCAGGGAAAGAGAATCCACCACCTCCCTGGGCAGCCCATTCCAATGGCTGATTACCCTCTCTGAAGAACTTTTTTCTAATATCTAACCTAAACCAACTGTTCCTGCACTGTATTCCCTTTTATTTGGGTGCATTTTCTTCTAGAGCAGTGTCTGTTATGAATATTCTTAATAACATGATTTTTTTAATGTCTTATTAATTAAGAATCACACCTCTTTTGAGTTCTTCTCTTCAGTCTTCTTTTTCGTTTTACCTTCCCTACTGTGTTCATGCTTTTCTTTTGCTGAACAGTTCCAGACATCTGCTGTTGTTGCTGAAAATCCAGCTCTTGGTCATATCATCATTCCACTACCAAGAGGAGACGCTACTTTTTCGTGTGAAACTGACTTGGCAGATGTTGTTACCCTTTCAGTTTATAACAATTGACTTATTTATTTTTCCTGGGCCCCTTTTGAAGCAGCATCATAGCATTATAGTGTAGTAGTGGTGCGTTGGTTTTGTCTTTGGACTATTGGGCTGGGTTTTGGGGATTTTAACAAGGTTGGTTTTTTGATGGTTTTTTTTGAGGTGGCTTGGGTTTTGCTGGCTCGAGTGAGTTATACTTAAGGAAAAATGTTATAGGGACACTCAGTAAGTCTCAACATCTAATGGGACTTGCAAAGTGATATATAAAAAATACAGTTCTTAACTATCAGGCCCAAAGATTCTGTGGACAAAACTGACATGCCTGTTTAAAACACAGGCCCCCAGTTTCTTTACTTTTGATTTTGATGTTTTTTTTGTTTTGTTTTGGTTTTGTTGTTTTTTTTTTTTTTTTGGGGGGGGGGGTTGGTTTTTTGTGACTAAAGAACCTCTACTTGTTCTGCAGTGCACTAGGTAACATCTCAAACCATTTTTGCCTTTTACAGGTGCCGAGAGGTATTGTGTGCATGTCAACTTAGTAGCAAGGGGAGAGTATAACAGGGAGGTCTTATCAAAAGCCCTCCCAGGGAATGGTGAAACAAAGCTCAGGAACCCAACAACAAATAATAAAGAACATAATGAATGTGAATGAATTCTGATCAAGAGGCATAACAGAAAAAAGCACAAATGCTGACTTGTGCAGAGCCAGGCGTGGAACTTGGAGCTCCTCAGTGTCACCAACATCCATACTTTGTGCTATTGCTTCCTCCATCTGCAGGAGGTAGGCCCTCAGAGCTAATAAATGAGGCTTGTGATTTACTGTAGTTGATTTTTTCCTTCTGTGAAGCTTGTACTTAGCTTGTGACACTTGAGTAGACCCTGAAGTCAAGAGAGACTTTTCATGTGGTTCAGGCTAAGGGAGTGCTGAAGTGCTCTGGCTGGTTGATTTGTAGTGCTTGCTGCAGAACTGAATTTTAGCACACAGTTTATTGTGGTCAGAAGAGGCAGATTTAGGAACAAAATTTGCTATACCTTGAGTTCTGTTTCTGGGCTTCTTTCCACAAACCTTATCCCCGTTGTGCACATGTTTCTTTTTTCATGTCAGGGTCCATTTTTGAGAGTGTTTTGTGACTGTAACTGGAAGAGCTAGTGAAATTAGAACCGTAAAAAGCAGGGAAATGATAAATGCATTGCAAGGTCAAGAAAAGAAGATTATTTTCCTCAGCTTTAATAATGGAACCATAAGCAATAAGACAAATAGGCTTAGAAAGGATAAATCTAGCCGGATTGCTTTTTTTACCTTTCTGATAAGATTACAAAATAAGCAGATGAAAGGCAAGTGGTATAATACATGCATTTTAGTAAACCTTTTGATCCCATCTCTCCAAAGCATACACAAATTAATACATGTTGTCCTGGACAGAAACATGGTCATAGAGACTGTAGATGACTTGAAGGACTATAAATAATGTGCAGTGATGAATGGTGATGAATTGAGACAGGGTGAATTGTCCTAATGAGACCCTGCAGGAGTCAGGATTTAAGCTCAAGTTTTTATTCTTTAATATCTTTATTACAGCATCTTTTCAGCCTGCTGTTGATTTACACCCTTGCCAAAAATGACAGGCGGATGCATAAAATATTGTCGCCTACTGGGATTAGCCGCAGACAGAAGACGAAAAATGAGAATTTATTAGAAATGCTTAGACCTTAGAAATAAGGAAGCTAAAGAACACCTTTTTTAACTATTACTATTTCAAGAGGAAAGATTGAATTTGCCACTAATGCTGATAGTCACAGAAAGGTGAAGTGAAACTGGGTGACTGAAGAGTAGCAGCAGTGTTCAGCTGGATTCCAGGAATCCTTAAGTTCAAAGGAGTTTAGTTTTCTGTCAGAGAGTTTAGTTTTCTGTAAGGGGTGATTGCAAACTATGGAACGATTTCCTAAAGAAAATTCCTCAGAGCTCAGCTGCTTGAGATATCACATTCTGCAGTGGAAAAAAGAGGAAAAAAAATGTACTGAGTGAAGAAGGGTGGTGTGAATAACTTCTGTCTCTAAAGTCTTTGTCTACAGGTCTAAACCCCGGGTAGCTGGCCAACAGTGCCATATATGTAGCAAGTGCTACCCCCACCACAGCTCCCAGCCCCTGATGGTCCTCTCCTCACTATCAACTCTGATGCCACTGGGTGTGATGCCCTATAGCAGAGCCCACATATTTGGTGGTTGTCCCCTGGTGTTTACACCTTCTTTCTTGAAGACACGGAATGAAACAGAAAATGTCAGCATGTAATTAGTATTTCATACACACTCTGCAGCACAGCAAAAGGGCTCAGCTCAGTTACGAAGAATGACCAGGAAATAGCATGGGTTGAATTACCAGTTCTGGAGTGTTGTTGCTCCAAGATGTTAACAACAACAGAAATATAGCAGAATGTTTACAAAGTGATCCTGTAGTAAATACCATCAAAGCAGGAAGGAATAGATTAGGCCTGCTCCAAATTCTTTTTTCAGGTTATTTTTAGTGAAATGTGCATTTCTTATTAAAATCAGCAGTGCTGGGAAAACTTTTTTTTTTTTTTTTTTTGGCAAATTGCCACCAAGTGTTGAAATAATGATTTCAGCTTCTCTGGAACTTGTTTGTATATCCAAAATATTATTAGCAATAGCTAATAATTCCCTTATAGATCACATAATGCATAACATAAGGTGAACACATAAAGGTGTGTTACAAGTGGTCTGGATAAAAGCCTATGTGAATCTGTCAAGGATACAATATATAACAGAGTATTGGCTTTATTCACCTATATCTGACTCTCCCAGGTTACAATGAAGGGTCGTCACTGCCTTCAAAATAAATGGGTAAAACTGAAATTGATGTGTCAATGAAATAATGAAAATTAAAATCAGAAATAAAAATTTTCTTTAAATTGTCATATGGGATACAGCGGAAATATATTTCTTTTTTATTTCTTCTCAGTTTCCCTGCTCTGAAACCAACCTGTTTAAAGTTTCCAAAGTTTCCTCTATGGATGCAGTTGTGTATTTCAACTAGTTCTGAAATTACTGTTTTACCTATATAGGCATATAGAATATCTTCTCTATGCATTGAGAATTAAATAAGGATATCAAAGGACATAACAGTAGCAATACTTTATCCTGAATTTATAAGAAGAAAAAAAGGCAAACCAGTTGCTGCAGAAATTGGAACTCATAAATGCAGGCTTTCAATTCCCCAAACATCTCATGGAAATTCTAGGTTTATTATTACAAAATTCATCAAACTAATTCTGTTATCCATTTCTTGTGACAGCTGTGATATGTATATCAGCCTGAATAACAAATACAAATCCTGTATGCAGGCAGTAAGCAATTAATAGCACTTCTGTATGAAAGTTTCGGAAATATGGTTGATAACTTTTCTCTAATGATGAAATGTTGCGAGTTCTTTCTGCCACTTCTTGTAATTAAGCCTGTATGAGATGTAATTAAGTCCTATTACGAGTGTCTCATGCTGCTGCTACTTGTTTTCTTAAATCTAAATCTCAGCTAAAAGAAAAACAAAGCTGTTTTCCTCCTCATCTTTTACGTTCAGTTGGGGCAGACTTAACATAGATGATAATGAAATTAATCAGATGTGAAAATATATCTTTATCTATGTGAATAGCTTGAATTTAGAAAAAGGAAGAAATACAGTTTGAATAGTAAAAGATGTGAATTGCATGTAGATTGTGCATCACTGTAATGCCACAAGGAAACTAAATAATTAGTTTGATAGACTATTAGACAGTGACAACTGTTTTGTATTCGAAGTATATCTGGTAGTACCATACACTTCTACAATTTTGGTTGTGAAAAGAATTATTTGTTTTGTGATAATTTGCGCTGGCACCACCAGAAACAGTTGTTCCATGACTTTGTAATGCAAACAACTTGATTTCTAATCCAATAAATGAGCATGAACATTTTGCTTTATTTTGCATGGATATTAAACCAGTTATCATCCACTGTCATATGAATGGCAGACAGTAACTGCTGTGGTCCTGTTGTATGCCTAACCCTAGCATCATTTGAAATTAGGTAGAAAATTACTCCCATCTGTTACAAATTTGGTTCTGATGATGCTGTTCAGCAAAGGTAGTACTGTATTTATGGTTTCTGAAGAAGCTGAAGTTTGCATTAATGCACAGACGAGTCCTTTGTCTCTTGTAGGCTAGAGAGGCTTGTGAATGAGATCCTGTTTGAGATCAGCTGGAGTTGTGGAGTTTACAACAGGTAGTGGTCAGTGTCAGCCTGTTTGCTTGAGCAAGCTTTGGAAAAAGTCTCCCCAGTTTAATGCTAAGTATAAGGAGTTGGCTGCGTTTGTTTTAGTCTTGGCCCCAACAGAAGAACAATCATATTTCATGAAGTAAAGCTATGAGAACAAATAGATTATGTTTTTATGTTAGTGCAGAGCCAAGTGCAGTGTTGGGCTACAGCCCTGATGAGTGTCAAAGTTCTGGTGTGCACCTTTCACCTGATCTGGAAGGTGCCTGTTCCCTGGATATCCTTGAAGTATCTTCTTCCATGCATAACACACTGAAGAGTCCTGGCCAGAAACAGCAGCTCTCATTCAGCCTCACAAGCTGTGCTCTCCCAACTAAATCTAGATGTCTTGTGACCTGGATCGTGTGGTGGTAATCGACCTGTATATCTTTCCTGCCTCACCTTCCCTTAAATTGAATCGAGTTTATGTGGTGACCAGTAGGCTTTGCTAGAGCAAAAAAGAGTTTACTCAGAAAAGATAAAATACATTATCCATAAGCAAGCTACATGTATGCTTATTCAAGAGCAGGTCACCTGCCTTCTGCAGTGGGAGAATTAATTAATGCATTTTAAATAATGCATTTCCTTGTTGTAGACTACTCTGGGTATGGTACAGAACTTACCTTTTCTGGTGTCGATATCCCCAGCCTCCAGATAACTTGTTCCTGTGGTAACTCATCTCCTAACCACTGAGGCAGTAATGCAATCACTAACGAGCTTATGTGGATACATATAACACTTCTTATAAAATTAATGTAGTAATCTTCAAATGTTCAGTGATTCCATAGCATCTGTCACATAGTGCCCCTAGCCACACTGTATGGCAAATGCTTAAAAATAGTATTGTAAAATGTGTTTTATCAGGAAGCCACTAGATGTACAGATTTACCATAATTCGTTCCAAGCTACAAAATGAGGCTATAGGATAAACAGTGCAGTAAAATGGAAACAATCAGGTAAGATTAGACCATTGATACACAGAAGCATAAACCTAAAAAAATAAGTATGATGCAGGAAGATTATTTTGTGATAATATTAAATAATGTTTTATTCATTCATGTAGAGTGAATATCTACTTTAGCAATGAGAACTGAATTAAAATTATACAGATTCATTAATACTTAAGATTAGAATTGAACTTTCACTGCAGTTAGTTTTAGTTGTCTATTTTGTGCTTTTTCTTTTTGAATACTTGTTAGTTCCAGAAATTAGAGAACAGAAAGAAGCAGGTAGGTTCCTGTATTTGTCTTCCAGTCCCTAAGTACTTTACACCTTTCCATGTTGGTGTTTTTCCTCTTGGATCCTGTAGCAGCATCCGTCCTCAGCTCAATAACTGTACCTCTGCCTCAGTTTTGTCATTCTTACCTTGTGTAGCTCTAGCCTGCTTTCTTACATCCCTGCCTCAGAACTTAACCATCTTCTCAGAAATCTGAGCTCAGGTAGCACAGCTATGCCATACAGGCCCTTGGCTTGGGATCACAGGCAGCTGGACCCCAAGGAGGAAGGGTACAGTACTTACTGCAGAAAAACATCTTTTCAGGCCTTGATTCTCCTGTCGCTAAAACACAAGTAAGCGCAGAGCCCTAGAGCAAGGCAGGGATCCTTTTGACAGAATATTCTCTTTCAGAAGGAAATGCTGATCCAGTGCAACTGTGGGAAAGAAAATTTCAAATTAATTTTCTATTTAAACTCATTTCTTTGGAGAGCTGTGTTGATATTACTGTTTTGATGTCTTCTGAATAAAGGAATCCTCTCTTAGTTATTCTGAATTTGTCAGAGACTGCAGCCTAAGAAAGAGGGCAAAATGTTTTGAAATTACTTGAGAGTTTCAGCTAGTCAGAAGAGTCAAAAGTACTTTTTTGTTGTCGTTATATATTGTAATCTTTATTCTTCTTCCTTATTTAGAGCAGAAAAGTTTTTGAAAAAACCCAGATATTTTCCCAGGATATGAAAAGTGTTTCGTAGCTCTCAAAGTAACTTCTAATTAGTAACATTCTTGATAATAATGCATTTTTTTAAAAATAAGTGAAGATGTTGAATCTGAATTTTTGTCTAGCAGATGTCAAGGGGATTGAAGATGAAATTTTCTACTACCGTAAAGAGGGAGGAGGAGGATAAGGCATGCATATGCAAATTCAGGAGGCTCAGAAAGAGGGGGATCTTTCTTAGGATGATGATGGAAAGAGTCATGGCTGTGCTCATTTTCATAGTATAGCTTCATCACAGAGCATTTCATGCCCAGCATCCTCTCATCCTTTATAGGCTTGAGTATTCTGTTTTTGCAAGTTAAATTCGCCTTTCTGCCTTAATTACATAAGGAAAAAGACAACTAACTCAGGGAGAACTGGGTTACCCTGAGCCTGTTTATGATACTGAGACTGAAAATTGGGAAGACAGAAATGGGCAAAAGAAGAATTAGCAGTGTTCATCTAGAGTCATGCCTGTTGTTTCCCACCCAAGGGTAGTCTGGGCTTTTCTGTGGTGGGCTGACCCAGCAAGACCCATGGTCAGAGAGATCCCAATTGATATTTGCAAAAGAAAGTGGATTCTCTGTGATGGGGCTGTTGATGTGCAGATAAAATTACTTAGCACAATTTCTAAAGCTGACATCCTTTCAGGGTAAAAGCAAACCTTTTGTGATCAGATGAATGTTGTGTTATCTATTTTAGATTATGAATGAAGTCTTCATAGACTGCACGTGAGATCTTAGGCAGGGCTGTGGTGTATATCATGCCTGCATAGAGAACTTTGCATTTACGCATACTTGTTCCTTGAAAATGTATCCTGTCTATTCCAAATAGAGAAAAATGGCTTATTTTTCCAGAGGTCTTCAAAATCAATAAATTACATTTTTAGTCACCAAAACTGCAAAGGCATACACCTTCAGTTGAAAAATACACCCTTTTATTGCCCTTAGAAGAATTACTAACCCAGGTGCATTGTAGCAACGTTTGGAAGCTGGTCTTTCTTTAAAGCCATCCTGCTATTTTTGCAATCTATGTGCATTGAAAGCTACCTATCAAAGAATTTGCCTCTCAAGACAGAGATGTGTTTATGCTAATGCAATTTACTTGTCTTATTTAAAATAAATCTAAAGGAATTTTGATTGTGAGTTGATAAGAGTATTTTCTTGAAAAGGTATGCGTTAAAGGTCAAGTGCTAGAGTCTGTTTGGAAGAAACCAGGACCGTTTGCATTAGCATCAAGATAGTTTCTTATCATAGCTTCTATGCCCTCTGCACACTTTTTGAGCTTGATTACCTGAGAAAAGCATTTATTCCTGATATTAGGACATCAATTTTATCACTTGTCACACAAGCCCTGAGGTTGGACTCTAGCTCACGTTTCTCTGCTGGCTTTCTGCCAGGTAAAGGGATTAGGTGTAATTGTTTTGGGGTGGTGCTAATGAAGGGAAGGGTACAAAAGGCAGGCAAAGTCTGTATTTGAGTGCTGTGGGAGGAGGCCTGTGACTTTTCTTTTGTGGCTGGTGCCCTGTTAGCAGAATTCAGGAAAACACAGACAGACCCTACCAGAGGTATGCAGACCTTTAGACTCCCCTACCCACACATCCCTTCATCTGTGTCTGGGTAATTGGAAACCTGTGCAACAAGGCTCTGGGTAGGTCACGTAGCCTCTCCTGTCTCAGTAGCAGTGCATCAAGGACAGATATCACCCTGTGTCCCACATCTTTTCCTTTGGAGGAGAGCAAGAAACTGTCCAAACCAGGTCTGGATTTGACCCCATCAAAATCCACTTACAAACTTAAAATTAGGAAATCTGCTGAGACCATTTTTCAGAAATGGTATGAAATCATTAGGAAATTGCTAAGACCACCCATGGTTTGTTTAGTTTTTTTAATTTAGTATTTCCATTCCTTCTTCTCAAAAGGAGAAAAAACTTTATACTGCTTTTATTGTAACAACCATACTCTGGGATTATAACATACAAGTCACTCTCTGCCTGTAATGGCTGAAACTGCAGTTTACAAGTGTGCTTTAAAGTAACAGAGGCGGAATTCTTTTGTTGAAAATGTGACCCTGGAACACAAGTTATTCTATTAGATGCCCCTTTGATGATGGCTTGTCCCCCTTGCATCACACTGGAGAAGCAACATCCTAAAATTCCTGCACTGGGTGACGGATTTCTCTCTCAGACTAGTAAAAATGACAGCATTTTTTTCCCCCTCATCAAATTGACCTCTTTCTTCTGTATCCAAATATAACTCCTTTTGCTTTTTTTTGAGTTAAATTATGCACAATTACAGCAAAACACTATTCTGAATTTTGTCATGCATAGTAATTTCATGATTAGTACTTAGGATACCTTCACACTTGGGCATTTACAAGTTGATTAAATGCCTTGGTTACGTACTTGAATAGCAGTTGTTGTGAACTTGCAGCATTTTGGAGGGAGAGGAGTTCTTAATTCTTTCTAAAAAATTCACAGTGCTGTAGAAAAGGCATAAACATGGGAACCTTGGCTTCAGTGAAGAACCAGGTGCAGGCAGCTGGTTCTTCCTTTCTTCTCAGCTTTGCTTCTCTTTTACAGCATTCCCTGCTTGAAACCTGAGGTACTCTGCTCCTCAGTGGCTGGGCTGTAGTTGGGTTGTGCAGTGCTACTCTTTAGAGGTACCTATAGCTTATGGTAGTACAGGATTGAGAGGGAAGAGTGGGCATGATGCAGTAAAGAGGCAGTGTTGGTGCTCCCTCTCCCCCTTCCACTGTGGTGGGAGCTCAGGGACATCCATCTCTGCCTTTCGTACCACCAGGGGAAGGTCCGTGTCAGTGCTGCAGGCAAAAGCATTTCAAAGGTCAGTCTGCCAGCAGTTATAAAATGCACTCCTCTATGAAAGTGCCAGTTATCTGTTCCTAAGAAATACAGAAGTGAAAACCTGCTTTAAGGAATTCTTCCTTCTAGTTTCCTTATCAGTGGTTGCAATTCAGGCTTGAGAATGCTTCAGCCCTCCTACTTACCAGCCCCAGTGATGCCATCCCTTTACTTTCTTAGGAAGCTAGAAAGTATCTGTCCTTCTCATAGAAATACATAGTCATTGCTCTTTAAAAGGAGAAAATATAGAAATATATATATAAAACTGAACATGGAAATAACAGTCTCAGATTTTAGTGGGTTTTATCTTGCTGCCCTGGGTTGTTTTTTGGGTGGCATATTGGGCTGATCTGAGACTCTGTGTGTGTGCTTCCAATTTATTTTCAAAGCCAAATGTCATTGCAAGAGTCTGTGTGAGGTTTGATTTCTTTTTTTTAATTTCTCAATCTTTCGGTAGTATTAATGTCCTTTCCACTGTCTATACAGCGTGGCATCAATATTCTACACCTTATTGCATTTATGTATTGTTGACTATCGCTGAAGAGAGAAGTTCTCGAAGTGTTACTACTCCCCTTGCTGGTGCGTTGTAGCCATGGCACTCAGATACTTGGCTTTCCAGTGACAAACTGCTTCTTTCTATTTGAATTCATGAGGATGATTTTATGAAGAGACAGAGATGAATTTAAGAGTATAGGTTTTTGTCTCCTTTCTTATATGGTGTGACTGTTAAATGAATAGAATGACTTTCACCCATCTCTTTGATTTACACAGGTGTGGACCTTGGACGTGTGTAGACTCATCAGCAGAGTTTTATTTGTGGTGGGAGCTATTTAAACAATGCCATGATAGCGATTTTAGCTGTTTTGTTTTTCAGAACGATTTATTCTCCTCAATGAAAAATCAAAAAGGCTTGTAGATATTTGGGTAAAGGCTTACTGATAGTGCTCATTAAGGGGTAATAATAATAATTACTTTTCCAAAAGCTGAAAGCTGAGTTTGTTTAACATGGTAACAGTATGGTTTTTTCTGGCCCTATGTGACTGATGAGATCAAATGTTACTGCAACCCCACTTTCAGGTAAAATCAATTCTTCATCATGCAAATAGAGAAGTCTGTAAGGCTATTTTGCCTCATGGTACAAATCATTAAAATTTTAATTTGCAGAGAAGAGATTATAAATAAAGCTAGACATGGTTTTTAGGAAAATTAGGATCTTCACAAGGAACTTGCTGGGATTTTGCTTCCTTTTTTTTATACCTAGACAAAAAGTAACAGCACAGAGCTACATTTCAGGAACTCATCAGCTGCAGCCCAGAATAATGGTCTCCTCCTGCATCTGGTGTTGTGCTGAAATAGCTTTCACATGATTTTATATAAGCAGGATGTAATTCAGTTTCTTGTTTGCCCAACGCTAATGGGCCACATGGGACCAGACTGAAATTCTGCTGAGGACAGTTATCTGGTCCCCAGCAGGTAAGCAAAAGTAGATTGCAAGTGAAGAATGCGGGAATAAAGCAATAATTTGTGGTCCCTTCCCAAAGGGCTCTCCCAGTTCCACGTAGGTAATGTTCTAGTGAGATTTCAGAGTAACTTAAAAAAAAAAAAAAAAAAAGTTGTCCTTGTTCTTTGGAGGGCCCAAAGTGGAGAAAACTTGGTATTATTTGTGGCAATGGCCTTGATATGTAACAAAGCTTTAGGAAAGGTGCAGGCAGCTCTGCTGTCAAGAGTGCTGGTACCCTGGGCAGTCATATAACACATACAGTGAGACGAGACTTACAGGCATTATATAGTCTAGTCCTGCAGGGTATGTCTGTGTTTCAAGCAAGTTATTCTGTATCTTGGTGTGAATTTTTTTTTTTATTCAGAAGTTGGGTCTGTGTCTTTGTGTCTGAGGACAGCAGCGTGGAGCCCCGTGAGCCACTAAAACAGACCAAGAATAGCAAAATTACACCTTGTCTGTGGTTATGTCTGTGTACAAAATCAAATCAAATGTTGAGTAATGATGGACTGGGGTCAGAGCTGGTGATGTGCACACCTCTGGCTTGTGAATATTGAGTCTGAGATGCAGAATCTAATTCTCAGCCATTAATTTTCACTGTAGCAAACCAATCCATTTCATTCGGGGTGCTTTGCCTCCTTTCGTGTAGGCAGTCCAGATGAGGTCTCCTAACCACTTAGGTGCTTCACAGGGAGCCTCTGTGGTTAAAGCAAGGGAAGAGTAGCAGGAGACTGTCACCTCCATCCTGTTGTCCGTCACCTCAGTGCTGTATCGTGCAGGATACACTGCTCTTACTCTGCTTTTTGCAGCCCATCTGTTCCTTGTGCTTATTTAAGAGCATTTCTATTTAAGGAATAACATTTTTAAGGTATATAATTAAAATAACACTTGTTATTGGTTTTCTGTCCGGCTTTGTATGGCATACTGGAAAAAAATATTTAAGAGATCTGTGTCAGCAAAGGTTTCTGTTTGAGTGAGCTAAATTGCCTCCTTATAAAAAAAAAAAAAAAAGGAACACAAAAAAACACCCCACATTTTTTTAAATTAACCCCCCTGAGGCTTAATGTGGCTAGTGGCAGGCACTGTGGGATTGTAATCTAGAAACACAGAACAAATTTTCTTGTTTTACTTTTAAATTAGAAGGTGTTTTGTTGGGGGTTTTTTGTTAACTAGAATTGAAATGTTTCAATTATGAATAATGCCAGGAAGAACCAGCACACTTGAGTGGGTTTAATGAATTGCGTGTGTTCTTGCTGCTTTGTGAATGTGTGTGTGGTGGTGGAGTTTCAGAGACCTGTCACTTAATATATACTGAAAGGCATGTTTTATTTATGATCTATTAATTTTAACTATCCTAGCTTTTTTGTTTTATGAGCAGGGTTTCTGCAGAGCCCTAAGATCATTTTAATATGTTCAGAAGAAATTTCCACTGACAATGAACTGCAGAGCTTTATGTCTCATGAAAGTGTAAGAGTAGCATGTTTCTTGTCTACATTTATTAGCCTTAAGAAGGCACTGGATTTTTCTGTCATGATTGAGAAAATACTTCAGAGTGGTTTATTCCTTCTGCTGGGTAGATAGTCTGTGTTTACAGTCCTTGTTTTATATATATATATGTATATATGTCAATTCTAACCATTATTAGCCAATGTTGAATATGAACAAAGAGACAGAAGTGTCATTATTGTCCTAAAACTTGAGAACGGGTACTAACAATAAAGCTGTACCCTATTTTTGACAGTAATTGAAAGGTCAAATTACAGTTCAGAGCATCTCAGTATTGGTGTTTGTTGGTTTTAAGGAAGCAAAATTTTCTTACAAGATTTGAATTCACTTCAGTGCATTTTATGCTGACTGCATTAGAACTGTTTGTCTCTTTTGCCATGTCTTTTTTTGTTTTATGAGCTGTTTTTTATCTTCTCTAAGAAACTGCTTACTGAAAAGCTGTATTTTAAGCCTTCAATTTGGTGTTCCAGAGGAATATAGGAGTACTTCTGACTAAAACCCCAGTTTTACAGTAACTTGGGAGCACACTGGCGAACTGCTAGCTTCTAGCTAGCATCATTGATTATCATAGTGCGAAGACAGTGAGTACAGCAAAGAAAATTAATGTGGTAAGGTTATTACTTCATTAGAAAAACCAGAAAATATAATTCATGCTCATTAAGTGTGAAGACAAAAAAAAAACGTGTTTTCATTTTTAAAATAGCGCATAGCAGACAACAGCATTGCTTAAATTAGTCATTGTTGGTCTTTTAAAAAATGACCGAAAGCTCTTTTACAAAATGATGTGTAATTGTCAGTGCAAGATTCTCCACATTAAAAGCCAAAGATAACACCTGAAAAAATAAAACTCCTATTTACAGAAGAGCAATGGGTAATTTTGAAGTGGCATCCAAAAAGTCTGGTCATGGATCTGTTCTGTATATATACACATAAAATTTGTATGTGTATATATACATATATACATTTGTATGTGTATATGTATATATACACATATATACACATAAAATTTATAATGTATAATGTATTATATGTTATAATATAGTATAGAAATATATATCATGTATTATATAATATATTATTATAATAATATAGAGTTTTCTTCTGTATTAAGGATAGTTTGCAAATCTTCAGCTTTCACCTTAAGTAGCAGCACATAGTAAAGACATTGGTATCTTTTCCATGGTTTCTCTAATTTCATGAATTTAACATGTTTGAGGGACAAACATTTTTTCTTTTGAAGCTGTTTTTTTTTCCTAAGAGCTCATTTATAAGGCAAGCTTCCCTAAGTAAATATTCAGATAACTGAGCAGGGAAAGTGTGCCTGTTTGCTCCAGCACGTGGGTGGGCTGTTCTTGGGAAAGAATGACTGATTTGAGCGGGACTTCAGTGTCCACTGAGGGATTTGTAACAAGAGACAAGGGCTGGCCCAGTGTTAATTCTCTCTTCTACTTTGCAGCATCACCACTCAGTGGCAGACAGCTCCTAGAGGCAACAGCAGCGTATCGTTGCAGTGGACGTTGTGTAATTTAAACAACCCACCACAAAGCTGACGATGCATCTCTCTTGAGTCATGGGAATGCGAACATTGACTTTGGTGCTACCTATGCATTAAAAGCCTTGTCGTGTTCTGATAAGAAAGACAGATTTTAGGCTAACACAGTGATTGGTGTCTATTGTTGTTATTCTTACGGATATAGGTTGGTTGGCTATTTTGCTTCATTTTCATCAAACGAAAAAAAGCAAAATAACAGAAAAAACCAACGGAACAAAAACACCCACAACGTTTGAGACACCGAGAACCAAAACTGTGTAATGCTTGGAAGTGGCTGTGAAAGTTATTTGGAGTTGGACTTTGTCACTAGAGGGCACTTAGTCACATAAAATTAGCCATGGTTTGGGGTTTTTTTGTAATAGTTTTTCTTTCTTTAAAATATCTTCTAAAATATTTGTTGATTTTATTGGGGTTTATTACTGATTTAAGAGTATGCAAATATAGCCATAAATATCTGTAAACAGAAGAGTGTCAGGGCATTGATCTGCAGTGAAATGTTTCCTCTGGGACAGGGGATAAAGGAGAAAGGTTAAGGAAAAGCTACAGTGTACAGGATTTAGTGCTTAAAACACTCAGGTTAAAATTATACCAAAAGGCCGCTCGATTAGTATTAATGTAATTAATAAAACTTGAAGTGGAACAAATTATCATATTTAGCAGCAGGGGTGTATAATCACAAACACAGATACAGTTCTTGAGTATCAAAGTCTCTGCTGTAAATTTACAAATGTAAAAACTCCTGTTATTGAAAACAAACAAAACCAGAGCCCTTCTTTACACATACCAGTTGTGAAGCACCTAAGATACCTAGTGGAGTGCTCTTTTATGGATGGGTTTAAAATACTTGACACTTCATTGTATACCATCTAGCTTCATTTTTGCTCCAGTGGTTTGTTTTGCTGGACACTGGCAGCCTGGCCACACACTGGCATATTGGCAGCTCCTGGTACACCTGTAAAACTGTCTTTGTGCTGGGAAAACACTGCATTTTACCTACTGGCTGCACAGATGTGATAATTTGCCATGGGACCTCTTCCCTCTGATGGATAAGCAATGACAGTGGGATGGAGAGCTGGTGGCCCAAGGGGTGTCCCAAGTGGGTGGGGTTTGCTGTATTTTTTTTTTTCTGGCTGTTACTGCCAATCACAGAGAGAAAGAAGGCACTCAGGGACTGCATCTGCCAGGCCAGCTTAATGTTGAGGTATACAGAATGCTAAGTATTATTTTACACATGCTTTCAGCAAGCATGGCAGGCAGTCATGGTATGTCTGTCAGCACTGTCCTCAGCTTCTGACCAAAGCTTGCCATAGAAGGCCTTGGTCCAGTGTCACTTGGGGTTTTTTTAGCTGTCTGGGTGGTTTGACAGGTTAGTTATCAAGTTAATCAGCTGTTGTGAGGGAGTGAAACTTGGATGAATATTTTAGGTGTGAAGCTGAGTGAGTCCGGGAATGGGAAGGGATGGTAACTGCCAGACCAGTGGTGACACAGATGAGATGAAGCAGAAGCAGTGACAAAGACCAAATGTGCTGGAAGCACATGGTTTGTTTCATTTCTAAACCAGATTCCCTCAGGCTAAGTCTTTGTTGGAAGCATATTGAAGCTTGGAAATTTAAACAGTTTTGAAAACACAGGTTCGAGTAGCTACATATCTAAGTGGGCTTTTATATTTCCCTGTATCTCCTGCGTCACATGGATGGAATGCAACAGTGGTGCATTTTGGAAGACATGCAGGTGGGATAATAGAATTGTAACAACTTGCCAGGGTTTTATGTGTCTTTTCTGTTTAGAACCATTGCTCATGATTAATGGACGTGTATACCCATAACTACAACATTGCCTTTGCATTCATGGATTTGAGGCCAGGTCTCGCTCTCTGAGTGCCCTCTACATGTCTTCTGTTCCTTCACACATGGACATGGAAGTATTTTCTACTCTGTGGGTCAGAGAAAAACAGCTTTAAAGTCCAAAGGGTAGTGCCCCCTCTAACAAAACCCAAGAGAGTAGACCTCCTTCGATTCTCTACAACTAAGGAATTTCAAGCAATTGTCTTGGGCAAAGCTGAGAATTAAAGTGTAAGTCAGAGCTGATAACTTTGGATTATCGCTTAAGCTGGATGCAAGGTCAAGACTATTTAGACTGATATTTTCTGGGTCCCCATTCATGGTGCTGGTTGTGGCTTATAGGAACTTTGTCCTTGATGGTAAATTCTTATCTGTATAGGCCTCAATGTCGGCCCCTCTGTACTATGTGCCAGGAACTCAGCTGGCCTGTATTAAGTGTTTCACTATATATATCATATTGCAGGACAAGGATTTACAAGCTGGAATATTTTTTTTTTCTCTGTCTGTCATGATGAACTTCACTGTAGCACACCTCCCACCACATTTCCTGGAAAGATAAGGTCTGAATTCATAGTCCCACTGAATGTTGTTAGGGGAAATTTAAAATTCTGTTTCATGAAAACAGGATAAAATTATGCAAGAAATATTTATCTGCACATTTTGTAATGGAAATCCCTCATGTAACTTGCAACATAGAGAGGAATAAAACTTCTTACTCTTGTAATCAAAAAGAAATAGATTAGAAATCAGTTTTAATCAGAGCAGTAGGAATGAGTATTTAAAAAATTGGAAAGTGAAGTATTCTCTAGCTTTGCTGCTAAGGCGTTTTAAGTGAAGCAGGTAGAGGGCAGTAAGGGCTAACTTTCAGGTTCTCTTCTCTGTTGTACCGGTGTTGGGCAAACTGCTGGACCGCTCTTCAGCTGGGATTGTGGGTAGCCTGATTTCACAGGGAAATAGATTGGGAGTACTCACACAATCTGTTAACAAACTCAGCAGTTGGAGCTGTAATGTTAAAAGTGACTGGAGCTGACCGGAGTGACAGTTGGAGCTGACTGTTAAAAGTGAGCCTCTTGTTAGGAATCGGGAATCAGCAATGAAAGGAGTGCAGGCACTTGATTTGAGGGTTCTCCATGCAGGTGAACAGCTGATTTTGCCTAACACAAGTGAGACGTTTTATGTCTTGGCCAGATTTTATTTTTCACTTTTAAAATAAATGAAGTGATAAGCATTATTTGCCATGAAAATGAATCTCTGGAAGAAGAGATTAATTCCCTCCTCTAGAAGGAGAAAAATATATAGGAGGATGACGGTATGAACAAAGCTTAATTAGAACATAATTGTATTTGATCAATGCAGTATAATTACAAATTGTGCTTAAGAGTTCATTTTAATGGCTGTTGGGCTATTTGTATTCTTTAAATTAATATCTGCCTTATGAACAAAGATCCAACACAGCTCACTTCTCAGAAAGGCTCATTTGTTTTTCTCTAGTGATTTTCATGTAGTTCCAAGGAAGCAGAACCAGAAAACCAGAAAATTGACAGGTGGTAAAAAATTCATATAATGCCTTCTGAACACTTGGTGTTTCCAGTCTGTGGCATAGAAAGAATGGTCTGGTGTTAACATCTGGCTTAGGACACTACAGTGCCATACACTTTCTAGGTAACTTTGGCAGTCACTCAGATCATTGTGTTTGTTTATTTTTCATTGCACTCAGAGTCTAGTACTTTTACTATTCGGTAAGTCTGTTCTTCCCTTTCCTTGGAAATTTATCTAAGAATTTATCTAAGTCTCCTGTGGCTGGAGGCATGCATATCAGCTTAACAGGAATGGTCAACAGCATGTGCAGGTGGTGCATGTTGAGGGTGTCCAGACTCTGAAGTATTTTAAACTGGTGCCTTCCTTTTTTAGCTGCCTTGTGTTGTTGCACATGCACACAGGAGCAGTACTGGCTGAGACAAGAGCTCTGTCTTGCTCAATATCCTAGCAGCAAAGTGAAACCTTCTCACGTTACTTTCCCCAACTCCAGCAGTTTGTGTTTCAGAAACTTCCTGTGCCAGAGGTGGGTTTTTTTGTTGCTTATCAACCCCCGAAGGATTTCCCGTCTCTCAGCTTGTTCAGTTTTCCCCTTAATCCATGTAAAGTTTTAGCAGCTGTAACATCCCCTGGCAAAGAGTTCCTGAGTTTCCTTTCTCAGTTGCATGGAGAGCTGCTTCCTCATGTTTGTTTTCAACCTGCCATCTGCCTGCTTCATCTGATGCCCCCAGCCTTGTGCTACAAGAGGCAGCAAACAGTCAGTTCTGATTCAACCCTTCCATGTCACTCATGATTTTACAGATCTCTATCTCCTCTGGATCATTGCTTTGCCACATTTTGTAGCTGTTGCTCCTTGTAAGCCACTCTACACTTTCAGTCCACCCTCTTTTCCTCTTCTTTAGTTCTGTACATGAGTGGAAGGATCAGAATTGCATATAAGATACAAGTGTGTGAATATACAGAAAAACAATGGTTGTTTTTTGTTTTTCCTCTGGTCTTCAGTTTGCTTTCTCTAACTTGTGAGCATGGAGATGATGTTTACAAAGGAGTTTTGCCACCCTAAGGTCTCATTCCAGGGTAGCAGTGTGCTCAGAATTCAGTTCAGAGTCCCCTACTTTCGAGTCTAAATTTAAAGTTTCCCCCTAGAAGTTTTCTAGCATAATTTTGTATAAATTGCACTTCATTTTATTATCAACCTACTCTAACAAAAAGTTATTTAGCCCCCATTATTTCTACACCAAATAGCTTAATATCATCAGCAAACAGTCTCCTCCCTGTTTGGTCCCTTTCTTGGTTGATTTCAAGAACATGTTGAAGAGTATGAGAGTCCTTGACATGAGGCAGCAGGACTCCACTGGTGATTTTCTTCCACAGTGAGAATTTACTGTTCTCTCTCATATTCCTATGCCTTGTTTCCTGTCTTTTAAACATTTGGTTTTCTAGATCTGTGCAAAGATGTTCACTCTAGTTCTGTGCCTGTTAAATTTCCTCAAGAAGTCTTGTGAGAGAGAGATTATCGAATGCCTATTGGAAAGCCAAATAGACTGAGTATATATGTAGAAAAAATTGAGTCCCATACAGTGCAATTGCTGAAAAAAAATAGCTGACTGTCAAGAGACTTGTTATTGCTCATCTGAACTATTCAGTTTTTGTGGCAAACCTTTGTGTTCTGATGCTGATGGATCTGTAGCAGCTGGGCAGATGAGGGCTCTGAGGATGTGGATTTACAGGAGGTTTGTGCTGCTCTAGATGTGACCTTCTCTAGAAGGGGACTTCTCATTACCCCCACTGTTGTTTCCAGCTGTGTGTCTCCATCTGCACAGCTCACGTGGCTGAACTGAGCTCATATGGTTGAAAATCAGCCTATTAAGCAAGATGAGAATTTTTGGCTGAATCAGGACTGTGACGTGGTATGACCCTGCCATGCAGGTGCACTCGTGGTTACGGCATGGGAGGAGGAAGAGCACATCACTGCAGCTGCAGCAAGAGCTGGGCATTGAGAAGCTTAAGCCAGTCATGAAACCAAACCCTAAGAAAAGTTGTTTGTCTGTAGGTTGTTTAAAGTGGTATTTTTAGCTGAGGTTATTTGTGTCTTCAATACAACTAGGTGGTAGCATGATGCCGTATGTTTTCCAGCAAAGCAATAGCAGTCCACATTGCATTAACAGAATGGGTCTAGTCTCCTTACAGAAATGAGAATTAAAAGTTGAGAGATTTCTTTATGACTTACCTTCTTCATGTCTATGTTTCTTTCTCCTGTGACAGATAAGCCTGGCTTCCATTACTACAGTAGGTTTGTTACAATGTTTAACCTAAGTTTGGTGCTATACAGTAACAACCAGCGATGTTTCTGGTTTATAATGTGAGCCTGGGAGCTAGTTATCTGTAATCCAAGGGACAAAAATTATTGTTGA
Source organism: Oxyruncus cristatus (assembly GCA_013399855.1). NCBI lineage: Eukaryota > Metazoa > Chordata > Aves > Passeriformes > Cotingidae > Oxyruncus > Oxyruncus cristatus. The sequence continues at coordinate 660,974 of VXAY01006327.1, read as the reverse complement.
AGTAAGAACATTACTGGTACGCTTTTATTAACGAAGAAATCTGAAGCTCTGAGCTGTTTGTATCTCTGACTGTACATCTAATTAACCATCCATTTAAAAATACTTGGCACTCCTTCACCCCCTGCCAGAAACATCAAGATGTAAAATTATTTTTTCTGAAGATTAACATCTCATATGCTTACAGCATTTTGACCTAGCTTTTAAATTTTAAGCAATCCAAAGTATACAAGTCACTTTAGTTATAGCAGTAAGTCAGTATGTTAGTGATGCCCAAAAGTTACATGGGGAGCGGGTGCTCAATTATCACATTTTCTTTTTTAGATCCCTTGGAAGGCAAGAAATTCAGTCCTGTCAAATTGGTTTTTTACCCTTCAGTAAATATTTAAGCAATAGCAATTGATGTGGCTTTAGTCCAAAATAATTTCTAGTCTGAAGAGGGTTTTTCCACATTTCATTTGTGTTTCTTTTCACATTTTAAAATCAGATTCTGTATAGAATTGTGTCCGTACTAATAATCAACTAAATAGAAATATGCCTCTTTTCCTTAATCTGTGAAAATATCTTGTCCCTACAGTCAGCAAGAAGCCAATAAAAAGTTTTATTGATAATCAGATACAATATCGACTCTGTTCTTCTGTCAGAATAAAGGAGAAATGTGTCATCCTGACTACTCATTCATTAGAAATGTTAATTCATTACATTGAATTGAGGCACCATATTAAGTGACTATGTCACTTAATACTTGCTGAAGCTAACTTGGTCAATGATTCTCATGCTGACTGATGTCAGGCTTGCAGAATTATTTTTTCATGCCTGAAAAAGAATGTAGTTCACTAGGAAAGAATACACAAGGTGGGTTTTTTCAGTCATAAAAAAACAGGTTGAATCACTTGGTGCTAAGGACTCTCTCAGAATTCCTTTATCAGCTTTGCAGATAACACATTAATCCTACCCTCAGTTTGAGGTATCATCAGTGCTACTAGTATTAGTACACACTCATGGTTTGCAAACCGGGACTGGGTAGGCTTGTCTCTTAAATCAGTCTGCCAGTCATGAACATGACTGCAATTTCAGCTGTAAATTCCATCTGTCCTTGCTGTGCCAGGCATGGCACATCCTATGGAAAGATTACTTAGTTTGTTGTTGGAAGACTGCTGTGTAAATAGTAGTTGTGCGCTACATGGTCACGGTCTTCTCATAGATCTCCATAAAACTGCACCTGCACATTTTTGGATGCAAATTGTACCTAAGCACCAGCTCTTGGTATGCACATATGGTCCTCTGTGAGCACCAACAGAATATTTTGTGGGCCAAAAATGCTGGTGTGTACAAAACCTGCAGGTGTGGTCTAAAGGCCTGTTTGACAATTCACTCTCTGTGCACGAAAAAGATGCACTCTACCTGAGAGCGTCTACTTAGACTCTGCTCGAGTGATCAAATTGATACAGTGCAGCCCTTGTGCTTTAGGTGCTGGGGTACTTCGCAGTTTCTGGGTACTGGGTACCACCTTACTGCTGTTATTTTGAGTCTCTGTTTAATTGAAAGGAATCATTTAACTATGTTTTCAGTGACATATGCAAGTTCAGTTGTCGTAATGATTTCTCCAGCTGAACTTGCTTCATCACCCCTGCCGCTTTCCACTTTTGAGCTCAGATCCAAATTGGCATAGCAAGGATGGCACACAGAGGGAGGCACGATGGGCATTTCTAAAGTGAGTAAAAGGCTCCTGCCAAAGCAGAGTATGGTGCTGTTTGTGAGGCTTGGAGCATCAGGATGTTTCACCAGCAGGCAAGGAGGCAGCTGCAATTAGCCACAGTATTTGCAATGTACACTCGGTTGCTGTTTGGCTGGCCATAGGTAGATTGCAAGCTTGAGCTACAGGTTTAGCTTTGAAGACACCAAGCAGAAAAGAATATTTTTTTGCATAATCTTAAATTTACTTTCATATATTTGGTGATGAATCCTTCACAGACTGGCCTTCAGAATTGGTTCTGGGTTTCTGGGGAGGTGGTCTCATAAGGTCTTGGTTAAATAACTGCTGCCAGTTCTCTCTTATATGATTTTTCTTTTACTTCTACCCATAAATTATTGTATATTGTTGTTTTTTCCCCCTAATCAACTGTCTTGGAGGATACAGTTTGAATTTTCTGATGTTCAGAGAACATGACTAAAAACATGACAAGTTTTCACATGCTCTTGGACTCTTCTGGTTGAGGATTATCAGCTCTTCTTGTAAGGAGGTCCTTAGAATAACATCCTTTTAGTGACAAAAGAAAAGCAGAAAAAAACCAAAAAAGAACACCAAAACCAAACAGTACTAAAGTTGTGTGTGCAGAAAGTCAGATATATATGGTAATTAAGGCTATAAGTTATCTTTACCTAAGAACCTTACTTCTTTATAACAATAAAAACTGAGCATCCATAATCTTTTCCTAAAGTGGAGAATCAGGGGGAAGATGATGTTCTACAGTGCTCTAGACACCAAAAATTGACTCAGGTTACCATAATCGAATAAGTAGCCTTATTTGATAATATGAACTCCTTTGGTAATGCTTAAATAACATAGTCATGAATGACAAGAATAAAACCTGTGTATTCTCTCATAATTCACATTCACATATCGGAAATTGACTACTTAGATTTAATACTCTCATCAAACTATCCAAATCCATTTGAGAATTGACTCTGTAGGAGTGAGTGGGCTTCCCACCCTCCTTCTCTATCCTCAATTTCTTTTGAGTGGCACAAACCTGAATCCTTGTGCATCTTGGATTCATATTGTATTCTCAGTCATGGATGACCTTTTACAAATGACTTCCAATAATTACAGCTGAAGTCAACCACAAGATTTGGTCGTAAAAGGTCATACTCTAGTTATACAAAATGTAGATAAATTTGTACTCCCTGCAGCAACTGATTGCTGTAGGTTTTTTGTTTGTATCTGACCAATTTTAATTCAGAGCTGTGCATTAGGAAAGGTTATGTTCTAGCTTTGTTTCTCTTTGCCTTTCTTCTCCTGGTTTTCTTTCAGTATAAAATTACTTGGTTTAGAGAATTTTCTGAGTTTTCCAGGTTTTCGAAGGGCTGATAATTCACCTTTTTCTTTTTCCCTCTGTTCTTTGCTAGTGGATTAATTCCAGATACTCATGCATGTAACCCTCCTCATAAATGTGAGTAGTGTCTTCTGTAAGTGTCACGTTCTCATTGGGGAATATTCTACTTATAACTGGAATAATTTCAGAGAAGTTGTTTGAGGCCACTCTGCTAAGACTATGCCTTAGAGGGGCACAGTTAGACCTTAAACAAAGAAACAGGTCAGATTTAAACAAGTACAGTTTATTTATGTAGGCATAACTCAGAAGGAGTAGTAAATTGAAAGAATATTTGCTCTCATCACCACTGGTCACTTCCTGGCCTTATATTGTACAGACAGTTTGTCTCCTTTTTATTTCTGAAATACAGGAACTGTAGACTAAGGCTTCCCATGGTGACTTTGCTGTGGGACTCTACTTTGTAATTAGTGCCAAGAAGTTCAGTTTTTCCACCCCTGTTCGGGCTTGCTGTGTGCTTAACTTGCACACACCACTGCTTCTGATTCACACCAGAGAAGCTCTGTAGCTCAGCTGTTTGTGGTGCAGTTATCCTAGCAGGTGAGTCAAAATAAAATTCTGTGGGCATAACCCTGTAGGAGCTTGTGTGCTGCTTCCCATTGGTACTGGCACCTTCATCTTCATATGCCATTTCCAGGGTATTCTAATTAAGATAATATTGGGATAGTGTGTTCCAGAGCTGGATATCAACTTATCTTCATTATAAGTGAAAAAAAAAACAGCTGACCTTCTTTAGGATATGGTAGATTGGATGGTCACGACTCCATGTGGCTTTGGCTCAAGATGGCTAATCAGACTGCAGATTTTAATTGGACTCACATTCCTTATCTGGGTGGGGGCAACCATATGTTCTTAATATGGAGAGAAACCAAGCAGGAACCAAAACCAAAACCAAACTTGTGCAGTGTTTCAGTCCACTGTGAGTGCAATGCCTAAGCTGCTTAAGGCTATGGAAGGGTATGTTAAAGAGAGAGCTGTATGTTCACAGCTTTTTTTCTGAGTGGGGTCTGAGTATGTAGATTCAAGCTCTAGTGGCTCTCCATGGTCTTTTCTGTCATGACAGCTCTTATACTAAACGTCAGACGGTTTTCCTTCAGTGGAAAAAATTCGCAGTCAGCCATCCGAGGTCAGGTTGGATGGAGCTCTGAGCAACCTGGTCAGATGGAAGGTGTCCCTGCTCATGGCACGGGCATTGGAAATAGACGACCTTTAAGGTCCCTTCCAACACAACCCATTCCATGATCCATCACAGAGTCATATACTAAGAACCTTGATATAGGAAACTTCAGTGGACCAGCTGAGCAGTGAAAACAGCTTCCCTTGTGTCAAAGCCCAGCAACCTATTTGGTGGAACATAACTGCATACGCAATTAAGCTTGACACTGGAGCGTAGTCAAAAAGGCATTTTAACAGATTATGTGACCTATCCTCCCACCCCAATGATCATAATATAAAGCACCATACATAACTAGCAACATGAAAGTGGAGACTGGAGGTCCATGTGATTTCAGATGAATAAACAGTAGCCCTTGCAGTGTGGGAACTGAGACAGTTTCTACCACTGGATTTGGATCACATTGTGATAGAATGTGAGAAAATGCATGTACTAAGACATAATTAGCTGATCTTTGCTTGCCTATTGCAGATGAGTAGGAATGCACAATTTGCTCCATTCAGTTCTTAAGAATTTGGGAACCTGAAAAAAGTAGTGAAGCAGTTGGGTAAAAGGAAAAAGGTTTTCAAAGCAGTTGCAGAATGAGCTGTAAAACAAAACTGAAACAAACTTCTCTTGTTGTTAGATACAGGATGAATGCCAAATAGACATTGGAAATATACACCACATTCAGCTGGAAACCATCCAAACCATATCAATATTGTGTTGATGTTACAATCAAATATGCTGTCTGGCATGTTTCCATTATCTCAAATCTTCCATCCTTAAAGGAAAAAATATGTCAAATTTTTGCTTTCCTTTTCCCAGATATAGAAAGCAGTCTTCTAGAAGAAAACTGGCAAACAAACCTGCTTACTAATTCTGTCAGTGGGCATCCTGGCAATTCTGTCTCATTTGAAAATATTTATCATTGCTGCTGAGGCAGAGAGCAGGTAAAACTTCAAATTTTTAATTAACTTATATTCTAACATCTCCTTGCCCTGACTGCAGTTACACAATATTAGTCAGTGCAGGATTTGGTCCAGGAATGGATTTGAGTTATATCCCCACCTCCTTTTTACCCTCAACAGAATTAATGAATGAGGGCTCTCAGTCCTATTAAGACTAATGTTTCTTTGTCAGTCCAATTTATTTTTTTTCCTTTGGGGTTCCTTCTTGTTATGACTTTGTTAGGTGGAAACTGAATGGTCTATGTTAATCAGCACAAGACATTTGGCTACTCAAGCTTTCGTAAATGTTTAGTTTCCCAGGGTCCTTTGAACCTCCCAGGAAACAGTTCTGCATCCTTATTAGAGACTGACAATTAAAGGTCTGTTTTCATATCAAAAGTAATCACGAAAAATTAGCTGGGGAGACCTTGGAATGCTGTGAGAGTTTCAGTGTTTTGAGATGGCCAACTTTCCTTCATTTGCTTCAATCAGTATCAACTTTGGTTCCTTTTTATGTTTCCTCCTGCCAGGGCAACTTATGAGTTGGCATTGTGACAACTGAGAAGGATTATGCAATACCAAGAAGATGTGATTAATGTATTTTAGGCCACTGTAAGCATATTCAGTTGCATAATTATCACAGAGGTACAAAAGTAAGCTAAACTAGGTTTTGAAGGCAATGCTATAAATGAGCACTTTCAGTTTACTGAATTCCTGTTAGAAGAAGAAGAAAATGCTGTGCAGATCTACAAGAGCTCTGTTGCTTACAGACCTCTGAGATTCTGCCAATAATTTATAGGAAATGTGTGGTTCTGTCCTAAATATTTTAATCTTTGTATGCCAAGTTTCAGGCTTTCACAGAAGATAATCTGTTAGTGTCACATCGTGTCTGTTATAAGTCTGAAAAATCTGAGTGTTTCTTCCTCAGGCTCTGGTGCCATGGGAAATTGCTGCAGAATTTTATCACAAATAAGTGCTTTGGTTTCCTTTTGCTTCTCAAAATCTGCTCTGGTAGATTAGGCCACCAGTAATGAAAGTAGGGTGGATCATAACTGAATAGGTTGCATATGTGTTTATTTAAGTCTATAAACATAAAGTAAAATACTAAGCTGTTAGTGTGTGTTTCTCTCACAAACTGGAAAAACAGAATTAAATTGGTATTAGAACATAGAATTCCCTCTTCACAACTGATTTCTTAATAGTACTGTTCCCAATTGAAGTTAAGTGAAGTCTGTGTCAGACTATGCATGTGACTGTTTCAGAACAAGGCTGAGGGCCCCCTTTGCCCCCTGAGATCTCCACACTTTTCTCAGTCTGCTTGGAAACACGCCGATACTGGAGAACAGGGAGACAGACCCAAAATTTCTGTTCTTCCCCTGCCTTGCTGCCATGCCACAAATAGTAGTAGAATTACCTGAAGACTTACGGAAGCAAACTTTTTATTCTAAAGCCTTTATATTTATTGACATTGCTTGAAGTATAAGTTGGGATTTGTTTTTTGGAAAGAAAAAAATTTAAATCCTTTGTTGCTAGGTCTTGTAGCAGTCACGTCACATAAATTGGCAGATTTGTATATTTAAGGGATTTTGCTCTCTAATTAAATACAGTAGTAGTGTTTTGCCTTTTGAAATGAAACCTTTGTTTTTTCATCTACATACTTAGAGAATAAACATGCTGTCAAAATCCTTAATGTATCCAACTGTTTGAACATAAGAAACAGCATCAAGCTGTTATTTGTTCTGTTGGAGTGTACTCATATTTCCAATCTGAATCTTTTGTACCTGGTGATCTTAATTATGTTTGAGCTGGAAGTAGTTTAACATTAAAGGGAATTACAGCAGATTAATCTGTAAACCTGCAAAAATATCACATTCCTTTGTATGGAGGTAAGCAGGGCATAGTGTGCATAATTACGTGTTGTTCTCTGTGTAGGTTGTGTGCGTAAGGCTGAGAAGTCAGTGTTGCCATTCCTGGTGACAGCAGCAATTAAGGCAAACTCTCATTTCTTGCAGTTGTCAGTTACATTAGAAAACATACATTATTGCTCTCAGTAATACAATCTTATAATAAGGACAAGCAACAAAAAAAAAAAAATATATATATTGAAGAACCCAACTTGCCCTGGAAACAGGAATTAGTATACTAATTAGTGAATGAAAATACAGAGAAATTTTTTAAACAATGTTTGTTGCAATATTTTTTTGCTAAAGTGATATAGCTTGAGGTCAACCCAAGAAGGCCATTTATCTCAACCAGTCAACCATCCTTTACACTTTTTGCAAGCAGAGAGACAAAAAAAAAATCAGTAAAAATTGATTGGGAGAGGTATGTTTCTTCAGTCTCAATGCAAAAAATATCATTGGAATCCAGTTGCAGCAGTTTAGCCTCAGTTAGCATGGCACAAAAGCACAGCCTCAGCAAACAAGAATTGTAGTTTATACTGGTAAATATAACTTTTGACTTACAAAGTATCAGGTAAATGTAGTTGTCTATGGCCTTTTGATTTGCTTGTGTTTTTAAGTCTGGTCAGGTGGTACTATTGAGCCTATTTAGGAACAGTTTGCCAGAGGTCAGGTAGGAAAAGGAGTTTCAGAAGAAATATAGGAGAAGAGCAAGCCATTCACAAGCAGACTGAGTTGTGGAAGGTATGCTCTTGACTACACCAGCTACCTACTGGGCAGCTTCCAAGTTTTCAGATGGCAGTAAATTTCCTGGGTAGTTTGATGTTCTTGCATAAGCTGCTACCTCATTGCAGTGGCTCAGGAAAACTGTCATAAATTTTAAATTTAGGATATGTACATCTGCCAGAAATGAAACTTCTTGCAAGTGTGAAGTATTACCTGCATTTCATGAGACTGACGCAGGTGTTGCCTGTAGGACTGGCTGACGTGTTCTGACAGTTCTTGTTTCATCAGTGTCCCGTTGCCTCATGTCCTTTGAATTTGGAGCACTTTCTTCAGTGGAGTTTCTGGAATTCCTCTGGTGAATGTTGATGGTCACCACAAGTGATCACAAGGCACCTAGACAGAAACATCCTTCCCAAAATTGAGAGGGCCAGAGTCATTGTAAGAGAATTCTGGGGATTTAAAAACCAACCAAACAAAACAAAAAAAACCAAGCAAACGAAGACCAAAACAAAACAGGAAAAACAAAATTCTGCCTAGTTTCAATGGCCTTCTTCTGCCCTACTGTTAGTCACTGGTGGCTGAAAACTGATTCCCCTTCAGCACTGTAGTTAGTTGTTCATATTTTTTCTCTGCTTTTCGTGATGTTTCTCCAAAACAATAGTACAGAACAGGCCAGGACTTTGCAGACTTCCCGATGTAATGGTGCCAATGTATTTCCACGCTAATTTGTAGCATGTCTGTTATTACAGACCTTGGTCCCTTCTGAGCACAAGTGCTGACTATGCCAAATTCACATAGCTGTTCTGTGATGAGGACAAGGATCATCTAGCGAATAAATGGAGAACACAGTATTCAATTTGCTGGTGACCTTGAATTTGATCTCGCTCCTACCCTTAACAGCCCAGTCAATCTCTGTCCTGTTTAACCCATGTCACCATTGCTGTTGTATCATAAAGACACTTCTGCAACTGCCCTTTCCTTGATACTTACATTTAAATCACCAAATGAAGAGAGAACAAGGAAAGAACTACCATAAATTCCTCTTCACCTTTTTCTTAGCAGTGTCAGGAATGGCTGCAAAGGTCTTTCACAGTCTTTCTGTTCTTTTTTTATATTTGTCTGAGGTAGAAACCACAAGTTTGATTGATAATGCAATTTGCATCTCAAGGCATCACTGGAAATACAATGGCATGAAAGGCTACTCTGGCAGAGCACACTTTTCCCTCAGGGCTGACTTTAGAAACTCATTGATGTCACTTCCTTCCTCAGTCAGCAAGTGAATTTTCACTAATTCTCAAGACCAGCTGTCCATGCTGTCAACAGAAAGTTATTAAAATTCCTTTAAAGTGAATCAAAATAGCCTAAAAACAAATGTACTGGGAAACAGGAAAGCATCAGTATTCAAAGTCCACAAACCTTTGAGCAAAATAGTGTTGATCTAACCAGAGATTTCAAACACTCTGCTTTCCTAGCACCTTGTATATCACTAGAGAATGCTGAAAACACATACTCCTTTAATCTTCTATTACCAACAATCTATTTGGTTAAAATATTAGTTACAAGAATAAATCTTATTTCTCCCAAAGATGAACTCAGTGAATAAGGGAATACATTTTAAGAAGTCTCCCCTAAATGGTAGTTTTGAGAGGGTTTTTAGCTAAAAATAAGGATAATTTTTATATTTAGCAAATAAAAACACAACACAAGCATGCAGGAAGTAATTATCATAAGAGACAATCTTATAATATAGCCTAAAGTAATTTATCTGAATTATCTATAATGCTTTCATTGAAAAGAGAAATAGTCTCAGGGATGAGTAGGGAAGATCGTTTTCCTTTAAATAGAGTCTTTATGCTGTATTTTAACACTTTAAGTATTTTCACCTCATTTTAAAAATTCTGTTTGTGCCACACATATTAGTACGGAAAAGTTCTGTTGAAAGAGAGTATCATTTCCAGTGCTGGAGGTGGCAGCCACCCATGCTAGGCAGTCTCCCCTGACAGTTAGTAGTGATACTGACAGGTTGTAAGTCGTGTCTCCTATCACTATTATTTTTAAAAACCCTCTGGGTGCACGTAGCCTAGCTGGATAGGCAAGTGTGAAATTCCTGACTTTCCCCCGATATGTGTGGACGGTCTCCAGTAGCAAAGGGAGGGTAATTGATACCAGCTGCCCTTATGACAACTAGTTCATGGGAACAGTAAATGAGGCAAAATTGGTCGAAAAGGAAAAACAGTTTTGAGGTGTCCTTGGCTGTAGAAAGCAGCGTGTTGTCTAGGCTCTGATTACATCTCCAAGAGCACACTGAAGGATGCTGCAGAAGAAGGCCAGAATAAGGAAACAAGACCATAACTCAACTTACCACTTTGTGGATATTATCAGGATAGAATTTCTCACTTGAGCCAGCTGGTGCCAAATCTCAGTCTTGACACAGACAAGTAATTTTATTTTAAGGTAATGGCAGAAGTCGCTTTTTCCTCCAGTGGTCAAATCTTGAGCTAGACGTTACCATTCTCCAGCACATAGTACATCTCACAACATTAAGATGCTTCATAGCACACACTTGGAACTTGTTGCCTCCCCTTTAAATTTAGTGATTTCTTTGGGGTTCCAGCCAAGACTGGCTACCCTATATCAATTGTTTTTTTACCACATCTTGAATAAGAGGGGCTCGTGTTTCTTTTATTTTAGGTAGATTTCCATTTTTAAGTTTCAAGTAATTTCTGCGTGTTAAATTCTGTTTCTTTATTATAAGGTTTTGAGTATTTTTTTGATTAATTCACTGTTTATTGTTCCGCGGCATGTATATTGATTGTGGCATGTCCACTATCATCTTCATTAAAATATGTACAAACTAATTCTTTTCTTTCTCTTTCAGAGTCTGGAAAAAAGCTGCAACAACAGATAATTAATCAGGTATTTAGAAACATTCATACTTTTTGTTACTTAATTTTTCATGTAAAAGAGTTATAGCAATTAAAAGGCAGAAATCCACAGGACATGCTAATATTCACAATGCAAGTGTGCTAAGGAGCATGCATCAGACTACTGGCTGACTCTGAAGATATGTTGAATTAACAAAAGTAACCATCATTTTGATTTATACCTAAGATTTGCCATTTAAGCAATTTAATTCATCTACTTCTCAGTATGTTGATGCTGAGGACAAAGCCCAGAGAAAACTTGTTCACTGGTACCACGTTTTGTAGCACAGAATTATGCTTTTAAAAAAACCCAAAAAACAAAACAAAACAAAAACAACAACAAAGAAAAAAAAAAAAGACAACCGAAACAAAACCCAAAACAAACAAAAAGTAATATTTCTCCTATTTACTAGTATTCCTTTTCAAAAGGCAGAAAACTATTGATAAAAAATACCTGAACAGCACATGTAAGCAGTGTATTTCAGTGTTACTTCTGCCATGAATTTTCTTTGAGGCTGCACTAAACTGTGACATTGCTTGTAGAGGCATTTTCCATCTTCTCTTTATTACTGTATCAGTTAGGAGTAATTACTTAGGAGAAAAAAAATAACTTTATATATTGTAATTTATCATTTCAACATCAGGAAAAGGATATAGAAATTAAACTTTAAAAAAAATTCTAACCAGAAAGAAAAGCAAAAACACAGAGTTTACTTTCCTCAGTTATGTGTCCTTGCAGATTGAAAGGACCTGACTCATTCAGAAGCAGTGAGCTTGCTTGTCATTTTTTGGCTTCTTGTCCTCTTGCTGAATGCTGTTATCCAGATGGCATATAAATGAGTATCTGGATTGTTCATGAGATTTGTTTTGAAAAGTCAGTTAAAAAGCCACCATTAAAATATTTGTATTCCAGAAATTACTCTCCTTTCAGGAGCCTTCCTTCCAAGCTATAAATTGAGGCATTGGTGTCATTACATCACTGCTATCTGTGAACTGATCACCTAGATGAACCACCAACCTAACAGTTAGTCAGGTTAGTGCTTTAGTCCGCCTAAAGCATCCTGGTCTGGTTCTAATGGCAATTCCCCTGCCATGGCTGAGCATGGCACAGATGTCACTGTATCACTTCCAGTGGCCTGAGCTGGCATCACTCCTTGCAAAGTAAGCCCTTGCAGGTCTGAACACTTATGGGAAGCCTGGTCCTGTGACACAAAATAACACTCGGAGTTGTTACAACTTTCTCATTATCTTGAGAAATTGATGGATAGATATATTTAGCCCAGAATATGGCATTGAATAAACAAAGGAAAACCTTCACTTTTTTAAATAAGTGTAGAAATATTTTGAAATTTAATGGAAGTTCTGTGCTTTGACTGAGAGTTTATGTCTTAGAACAAATATAATTACCTTTTCTAAACTAAACTGCATTTTAAAATTAGCCCGAAATATCTTGCAAAGCCACTTTTTGGAGTCTTAATGACCAGAAGGGGGGGCACTTGTATTTTTAAAACACAGCTTGAGGCTTCATTGGCAGGGCTATGAGTTGTTGATAGCAGACCTAATTCTGCACATTTTCTCTGTGACAAAATCAGCTCTGTTGATACCATTGCCCTTTTCTGAGGAAGAGTGTATTGTGATAAAAAAGACATTTGTCCCAGTTTCAGGAGGTTGATCAGGTGCTGTACTTTGTTTATCCAGTCTTGAGCTTTTCCTGCGTGCCACTGCCTTACTCTTCTTGAATTGCTCACCTGCTCTGTCTCTCTGCAGTTAACTTAAGAACATCTAATTTTGTAGGAATACTTCATTGTCTTGATATGCTGAGGATGTATCTAAATAAAGTTGTAAAAGATTGATTTGGAGACAAATAGTGGACATTCACTTTTAAATGGATTCTAATGAAGCTGGTGATGTCCCATTCTATAGAAACTTCTTTTGAACTTCCAAGAAATGGAAGAACGTTTCAAAACAGAAATCAATTTCATTTTGAAGTGGATAACTTGGGACACAAATGCAGAGGCACTGCATATTTGATTTGTCCTTTTATTACTTCAGTAAAAAGATTTGAACTGGAGCTGATCCTAATGGAATACCTGTCATGGAAGGATTCTGTTATTTTCAATTCTGAATTTAAAATTTTTTATGCAGGATAAGATACTTACCTGGCTTAAGATCTTGTAGTCCCCTTTAAGTCGGTTCAACAACAGTGAGTTAAACTGGCTGCCAGAAATTTAAGTGAGGGAGAAGTGTCTCCACAGAAGATGAATGATGTTACAATTTGAGAGGAGCAGGAGTGCAAAGGGGCAAATAGCAGGAAATATCTTGTTGAGAGGTGAGTGAAACAGGGGATGGGGAAATGATCAAGCTGCTGTCCCAGTGATCTACTGGGTAAATCCCTGGCTGTCTGTGCATATCTGGAACCTCTTGCATCTTGAAGACCACTGTGGCTTCTTGTGGTTCTTAGCTCTTTCTAAAGCCTAAGCAAAGTTTAGTGAAACACGACGTGGATGAAACACTAAGGTAGTATCTGCTTCCAGAAACCTTTCACTACAGTTATCATCTTCACTAACACTTTGTTCTCTTTGATTATAAAGCAGTTGCTGGTTTTCCTCGAACACCTTTTTTGTCATTTGTGTATATAGATATGCATATTCCTTTAACAGCAGTGGTCATCTAACACCAGCGGTCAACCAGAAATAGCATGTGCTCTGCTTTCCAGTATCTGTTTTTAACTGCCTTTGCAACTTCAGGGTAAATCCTGGCACCAATGTACGGCCTGATTAGCTGTAACATGTTAACCACTGCTGAGGAAGATGCAAGGAAACGAGAAGAAACCTTGTGTTTCTGTGTAACAGTCTTGTCAAAACAGTATACTGCAGACCGCCAAACAAAATGTGTCTAAGGGTAATCTTTTGTGTTTCATCCTTAACACTCACATTTGTTTGTGTTGGAGTCTTAATGTCCACTTCTACGTACAGTTTTCTCCAATGTCCTGAATTTTTGAAGGACTAACAAGAATATGTGTACTTGGATTTAGAAGTGAAGTTGTTTGCACAGTCAGACTTTTGGATTAAAATCACAGCTGTGTTTGAGCTCAGACTTGAGCCTGTCTCTTTGGCACTGAAGCTGCATGTCAGGTCAGGAGGCTAGTGAGAGGGCTCCACAATATCTGTTCCACTGTTCTGTCCCTAAGTAGCTCTTTGTCAAGGCAGGCTCTCTTGCAGTGGCACATCCATCCCTTAGTCTTTTAAGGTCTCTTTCCGGGAGCATTTCCCTTTCTGCACATGGGGTTGGGGAACTAGCAACACAGAAAGGTTTGTGATGAGGCAGTGTACTTACTGGAGCTAGGCTTGGGTCAGGGATAACTGCAACACTGAGGTACTGTAGGTATATGTGCCAAAGAAAAGAAGTGAAAGACAACTCAAACAACTGTTAAATGACAATGTGAGATTGTTATACCAACCATGCTCAGGAATGACATGTGACCTGAAGGGTGCTTCAGGTACACACGTGGTATAATAAATCTATATTAATATGAGCAAAATCTTCACAGTTCAGTCCAAACACCTTGGTTGCCCTTGTGCACTGCTGTAGTTTACTCCAGTACTCCCCTTTATCCTCTTCATTGTTTCACATGGCCTAGCTACAAAAACTTCAGTCCAGTATGCCAGCTTCCAAATACATTGAGGTTATCTAATATGTATGTCCCTTGGTTCTGTTTTCCCAGTTTGGGGTCATATTCCTCAGTGTTACTTGCTTTGTTAGGCCAAAATTAGGAGTTTGAAAATCTACAAGAGAGGTTATGCATTTAGTTCAGTTTGTTTAGTGGGCTATTATTTCACTTTCATGTGCTTCAGAGTCACATAATGGTTGAGGTCGAAAGGCCTCTCTGGAGATCATCTTGTCTAACTGTCTTCCTCAAAGCAGAGTCAGCAAGAGCGGTGTCTAGCTGGATTTTGAATATCTCCAAGAATGGAGACTCCCCAGTCTCTGGCCAACCTGTGCCAGTGCTCAATATTCAAACAGTAGACAAATATTTTCTCATATTTAGATGGAATTCCTTGTGTTTCAGTTAGTGCCCACTGGCTCCTGTCCTGTCACTGGACACCACTGAGAGGAGGCTGTTACCCCCACACCCCCCCATCAGGGATTTATATACATTTATAAGATCCCTCTAAGCCTTTTGCAGGCTGAACAGCACCAGCTCTCTCAGCCCCTGCTTATATGTCAGATGTTTCTATCCTTTAAATACCTTGTTGGCCCTTCACTGAACTCACTCCAGCATGTCTACATCCATGCCCATTTGTTCACTGGACTCATTCCAGTATGTCCATGTCTCCTGCACTGGAAGACAGAACTGGACACATCACCCCTGGTGTGTCTGTGTCTCACCAGAGCTGAGCAAAGGTGAAGGATGACTTCTCCTCATCTGCTGGAAGTGCTTTACCTAATGCAGCCCGGGAGGCTGTTGGCCTTTTTTTTGCCATGAGAGTACATTGCTGGCTTACAGTCAGCTTGTTCTCCAGTACCCTCAGGTCCTCTCCTATAAAGCTGCTGTCCACCTGTCCAGCCCCCAGCCTGTACTAGTTCCTGGGATTGTTCTTCCCCAGGTCCAGGACTCTGCATTCCACTTTGTCAAATCTCATGAAGTTCCTGTTTATCCACATCTCAAGTTTGTTGAATTCACTCTGAATGGCAGCACAACCCTCTGGTGTATCAGCCACTCCTCCCAATTTAGTATTACCTGCAGAATGGGTGAGGGTACACTCTGTCCCATCATCCAGGTCAGTAATAAACATGTGGGACAGTTTGGGACCATTGACTCTGGGGCACCAGTGATCGGCCTCCAGCTGGATTTTATGCACAACTGTGTAAGCGTAAGCAGTTCATCCAGTTTTCAGTCCAACTCACTGAACACTTACCTTACATAAGGACGTTTTGGGAGACAGTGCCAAAAGCCTCAGTAAATTGTAGATAAACAAGTTCCAGTGCTCTGCTGCACCCACTGAGCCAATCATCTCCTCATACAAGGCTATCAGACTGCTCAAGCATTGATTACCCTTTCATGAATCTGGGCAGCATGAAATCCAGCTGGAGGCCAGTCGCCAGTTGTCACAGCCCACAGCCCCAGGGGTCGCAGCCTAATAAAGTACCGTTTAACTTCATCATTGCATACCAGGATAATGGGATGGAGTGTACCCTCAGGAAGTTGTCAGAGCATACCAAACTGGGGAGAGGAGTTGAGACACCAGAATGGGACCTCAACAGAGTGGAGAAATGGACAAACAAAACCCTCATGAAGTTCATCAAAGTATATGCACCTGAGGAGGAGTAGTTCCCTGCTCTGTCATGCACCCAGGAAACGAGGATACTGATCAGATTGTAATTTCTTTGACGCTCCTACTAGCCCTTCTTGAAGATAGAATTGACTCTTGCTTTATTCCAGTCCTCAGAACCTTCCCCCATCACTATGACCTTTCAAAGATAATCAAGAATAGAATCCTTTTCAGTCCATTATGGAGGAAACAGTTTCTCAGGCTATATAGACAGAAACACACATGCAGTGTCTGAAGATAAAAACATCTTAAATTTTACGAGGAATGGTTCTTTTTGTGGAAGAAAAAGGTGTTAGAGTAAGCAATGGATTGAACACTCAACAGAAGCATTGAAAGAAATGGTGTGAGGTTTGAGCAACGAAGGGCAGCATGGACTGGGAAGTTGAGTTGCAGTCTGGATTCTCAGATTTCTGTGTCCCCTCTTGCTCTGCAAAATTGACAAGGTTTTCCTACCAGTGTTAATCAGAAGGTAGGAATCACAATATTCACATGGGCTAGGCAATTATTATCTTTCCTAGGTTTGCAGACATGGAAAAATGAAGTGTGAAGGTCAAGGGACTTGCTCAAAGTTGTAAAACCAAGCACTCTGGCTCTGGCCAGTGCACCTACCCTTAATCACAGTGCTGGTCTTATTGTTCCTGTACTTCAAGGAGGGATGGTGCTTGAACTAGTTAGTGTTTGGGTGTCACAGTTATCTCTGTGACACTGCTTGCAGATTAATACATACCAAATGGATAGCTATACAAAAAATTGCTACACAATAAACTAGGGTACTTTCTTTTACCTAAAATAAACATGATTTTGCCCCATTCAGCAAAAATAGAGTATGCTACCTTTCAGTAAGTGTAAGAACCGAGTGCACAGTGGATAATTCCTTCTGTCAATTCATAGCCTATTTTCTCACCACAGCAATTTATGAATGCAGTCAATTATCAACTATTAATATTTTTATCTAAAAATGAACCCATGAATTTGTTTAAAAGAGTCTAAATGTAGGAAAACACATATTTGAGATTTTTGCCAACCTAGGGTGCATTATGTGTTTCTATTTCTTTTTTATTTACCAATAAAGTAATCTAATTTGAATTAAATGCTAATTGTGATTGAAGGGAAAGTGCTTTGAGACCTCTAGAGATCTTACTGTCTCTTCTGAAGCAGTATGGGAGAAATTGAATTCTTCATGCCTGAGTATACATTAATATTCTTCATCTGAACCTAGTTTCATTTGAAACTTCTTATTTCTAAAAGAGCAACATGTCTCATTTATCCTGGAAGATAATGTATTCACCTGCAGACAAGGTAGAAATGGATTCTGTTTACCAGGAAAAAAATTCCTGTGAATCTTACCACAGCCACTAATGTGAGAAATTCTGCCAGGTTACAGAAGCACAGCATTACAATTCAGGCTTCTTTTCTTAAAGGGGGTGGTGGGTTTTGTGGGGAAGGAATACAGTTTTTCATCATCTTGGTTTTTACATTTCCCCCTTTCGGCTGTAAATGCCTAGGGTGCCCTAGGGAGATCCTGTCCAGTCATGCTGGCAGACCATCTCCCTCTCAGTAATGTTGAAAGCCAAGGACAATTTTAGCCAACTTTGACACAGCTATAAGAGAAGATCTCAGGGATGTGAGGAGTGGTGGCTGGTCAGAGGGGAAATTCTGTCCTTGCTGGGGAGAGGGAAGTCATTGGTATCCCAGCTCTATATCCATTTCAGGAGAGAGCCTGAACGTAGGTGGGAAGCCTTGCCCACTGTTGCCAGTTGGGCACAGGCAGGAACAAGGAGTGCTGGTCAAGGAGAGGAGGAATGGGAAAACATGATTGAAATTCCTCCAAAAGTAGAGTACTACTTGTGTCATCACTTGTAAGAACATCTTGTTGAACAACTTGTTTGTAACCAAATGTTTGCAGAAATTGAGGAAAGGATTTGGTACCTGACTCAAAACCTTCTGGCCTTTGAATCACATTGGTTCCCCATATAACACATGCTCTTTGCCTCATTTTTGTTTCAATGAGCATCAAAGCTCCACCGTTGGCTACTGAGAACAAACATCTAAGCAACTATTTCAGTAGCTATATGTTCATTGTATTTCAGGGGGTCAAGTTTGGAAGGAAAACAAAGTGCCTAAATTCAACTCAAGTCCAGATCTGAAATGACATCTGCTTATTCATCACTTCCCAGTTGAGGTTGGTTGAGCCTCATTGGCCTGTTCTTCTGTGGGTACAGGTGTGCCCCAATGTTGGCAGGGCTGATCCAACCCAGGCACTTTTTATCTCAGTGTAGTGGAAACCCAGAAAGGGTAATCTTCATGAAATGAACATTGCATGCTTAGTTTGAGTCCATTTTGAATTTCAGATTGTTTAAGCTGCTTTGCTGTGAGATTGTTCTGTGTAGAAATATGAATGAGTGTTGATGAGGATTTCTGGCCACTGACCACAGTGGATGATTTATTAACACAGAGGAGGACAGAGCTCAGAATTGAACAGTTTGAGCACACCAGTTTACTTGTACCCAGAACAAGTGTTACTGCATAGGAAGGCGGTTGGGATAAATATGACCAATTGTTAAGAGGTCCATGATCTGGAAATTGCCATTTATTATCAGTCCATCTGCCTTTCATTAGCAGTGCATCTGAGCTACACATCTAGAGACATGTACTGCATGCAAACTGGCTGCAGACTCTGTCCAAACACCAGGTGTCTGGACTGCAATGGCTGTGGGTTTATTTACAAGTCTGTAAGTTATAGTGCAAAGAACCACCACCGTAAAACTGTTGTCAGAAAGCGAGAGAAGCAACATCAGTATTGCATTATCCTGAAGCCAATTTATTATTTCCATCAATTGACCTTGACAATTATTTCTTTATTAGTAATAAGGGAGTGGAGTGCTTGCTTTTATTTTCAATACTTGGTTGCAGTTGTCTTGGTGAATCTCTAATCTGTCATGCAAATTTATATGTGAGCTTCTGATAATAATAGCATTTTTATTGGTACTTTTTCTATTAACAATGCCTTGATCTTTCTTACCCTTCCCATTCTGAGCATTCTTTAGAGAAACCAAATGACTGTGAGGGCTGAAACTGGAGGAAGTTAATTCCAGATTTGAACAAGAATTGGCAAGTAAAATTAGAGCTTAAGTGCCTTCATCCAAGCCGCTGACCATGTGAATCAGCGTTGTCGTGGCTCGTGCAGACTGTCTTGCCTCATTAGCATGAGTGACTTTGTACTTCCGTAGATGAAGACAGGGCAGGGAAAGAAGGGGAGCTCTGTGCAAAGCCAAGAGTCAGGTATCTATGAGGGTCTCAGTCAAAGACAAATGGAGACATTATTAAATGGGGACAGGACTACTGCTGTACTCATGATAGTGTTACTGTTCATCTTATCCCATTGGACCTCTCCACTTTCCCCACTGCCTGTGCACATGTGTTGTTCTCCAAAACTATTTCTGGATTAGGACTCCCTTTTCAAATTTTTCCACACCAGCTCACACTTGGCCACACCATATGAAAGGAAAAAAAATCTCTTTCCCTCTTCACTAGCTTGGTCAGTGTCCTTGCCATAACTGCAAGTCACCCTGCAATGAGACGCTTAACTTTCTGCTAACAGATTCAAAGGACAATAGTCACTGATTCACAAAGTCGTGTTTTGAAAAGCAGTATTTAAATTTACTGGTATTTGCTAATTAAAATCTACTTGCAGTGTTTATTTTTCTTACTATGATCAGTTATTTATGTCTAGCTCAGAGTTCACAAGGACCTCCTTTGAACCTAATCGTAATTTAGCTACAAACTATGAAGTTTGCCTCTTAGTGTTTACAAGAAGTTCTGAGTATCTTTTTTTCTTTTTTTTTTTTCACCCTCAACTTGTTTATTAATCTTAGAGACACTTGGTACAAGAACATGTGTTTTAGGGATATATATCTTATAGAAAATAAGGTGTCTGTTACAGTGAGGTCTTGCCGGTCAGGACTGATGGCTCTACATACAAAATATTCCTAGATCTTAACCCAGAGAAAAGATAAGCTTGTTGCTATTTTGTGCGTTTTTGAGAACTATAGGGCAGAAAGAACAATAAAAGTTCAAATCACAGTTATTTCATTCTTCCTCTTCCATAATGGAATTGGTATATGAGTCACAAGGTATCTCTGACAGAACTACCTCTGCTAAACTTGGAGTGATCACAAGGAATACATGTGTCATCTTTGGATTGTGAGGAATGTAGCGTTAGTGATATGCCCTGAATAAATTAGATAAGCCAAAAATTCATGACTCCACTGGGAGGTGAAGGGTTTGTGGTGCCTATCTCTAAACTAGCTGTTTTAAGCACAGGTGATGAATCAAGAGGTATATTTCCACTGCACAGAACGTGAAGCACCTCGTCAGCAAATATTTTCTGTCACTTGTGGTCAGCTTGGATAGTCTCTCCTTTGGGAGATCCTGTAGGGGGGTTTTTTAGATCACCAACATAACACTAAACAGCTGCTGTGATATGAGAGAGTTCCGATCATATTTACATGTTAGCTCAGGTAGCACAGTAGTGACAGAGTATGGCCATTCCGAATTATGCTTTGCAAATAGTCTTCTATCACAAAAGAAGGTAAAGGATAATCTCTCCTTTTGGCAGACTTAAGAAAACTTACTCATACATGTGTAAGTACAGCTGTACATGTTTGTACAGCTAAAGTGAGGTAGTAACACATCCAGGCTTCACCATCTTGCTGAAGATAGGGATCATGCAAACTTTTCCTCATATTTAGGCTACATACCAAGTCTGAGCCATTTGCCACAATCATGGTCCTCTGATGAAGAAATTTTTCTAACTGTGCCCAGTTGTCATAGAACCACATAATAGTTTGAGTTGGACGGGACCTTTCAAAGGTCATCTAGTCCAATTCCCCTGTAGTAAGCAGGGTCATCTTTAACTAGATCAGGTCACCCAGAGCCTCATCCAACCATTAAGTGAAAAGCTTGATGTTTTAGGCCTAAAGTATAGATTTTGGGGTTTTTAAAGACTCACACATACCTACTATCCAAGTAAGAGGATGTTTGCTTTATAATCCTCCAGTACTCAAGCTGCCTTCAGCTAAAAATCTCAATTAAGAGACTGATCTCTGTGTGCTCCCTGATCGTTATAGAATCAGAGAGTGAACTGGAAAATTAACCTTGTCTCAGAAGACCCTTTCTTTGTCAGTTTTCTAAGGAGAGATCCTAAACAAGTAAGGTTTTGAAGTTATACAATCACTATAATACAATTTTCACATAGGAAGCAATGTGAAGAAATACATTCATACAGTGAAATAGAGAATCCAGTGCTCTCAGTTTATGCTGAACTTTGGCGCTGTTGAACGTGTCTAGTGCCAAAGGACTGGGATGTAAGTAAGGATACTATATACTCTAACCATGTCTTTCAAAATCTTGTCATTTCTTCACTGGGGGACCTTTGCTTCTTCTCCTGCTTAAGTTTCTCTGAGTATATCAGAGTTGCTCAGAAAACACAAATATTCTGACCTTCTAAATAATTTTTATAAGTTTTGTCTTAGAGAATTAAGGTTTTATCATCTCTGAATATCCACGTGTATCTATGTGCGGAGCACCCATATTAGCTATTTAGAATAATAGTGCTGTGAGAGTCCTCAGGGCACTCAAATCTGCAGCAGTCAAGCTCAAGCCACAGTAAAAAGCAGAGCACAGCACGCTTCCTAGGTGGCTCATGCAGTTGTTCCTAAGCAGCATCTTAGAGGACTATTTCATGAAGGGTGTTTTAGGAGAGAAGATTTAGTAGCTAGATGTTGACGACCAAATAATACATTACTAATACTTCCAGTGTAATTTTTGACAGCAGAGAAAAACACTAGAAAACAGAATATTTATTCCCTCCACTGTTCTTTGTGCTACATTTTCTGTTAAGCTTAATTTTATTATTCTTGTAAGTAAAAATGAGTATCCAGTACTAAAGTATTTAGGAAACATGGCACTGTATGCACTTCAGGCCATTAAATCTTTGTAAATCAGCCCTTGAATATCAGCCTTTCCAATACATCATTATCTTTTTGCATGGTGAGTTGCTCTAATTGCAAACTGTCTAGATGAGGTCCCACCCGTGCACTGTAAAATCACCACAAAGCATAATTGGATGAGTCTTAACCATTCTTGGCAGTAGTCAATATCTTCTACCCCAGTGGCTTGTGAAGGTATTAAAGAAAAGGACAGCTTCAATGTGTATAAAAGAAGGTTACTTATTTTTACAGTGAGGAGAAATCTTTCTGTGGATGGGCAGGAGCAGGGAATATCTAGCAATAAAAGTGTAAAAAAAAAAAAAATTAATGGCTCAAAAGTGCCTTTTGTTTCAACAGCTTCATTTAGTTGCCTGCTGGTAGCCAAACACCACACTAACACTCTATTAAATTGGGGTTTTTTCCTTGTATTTAAACTAATTTTTCAATCTATCTTCAGTTCCTGCCTACCTAAAGTGAGACAGAGTGCCTGCTCTCCTAAATTGGACTCATGGGCTTTTTTTAACTTCCTTTCAAATGTGTTAATGCAAACAGAGGACATGGCTCTCTGCACAATACTACAAAGGGCAACACTTCATTGGATTTTAATTCTCAGATTAAATGTACACAACCTGCTGCATTGGTTGCCAGCATGTCTCAAGGACAGCCTTGGATCTATCCAAGGTAACTCCAAGATGAAGTTCATCTCCCATGCCAGGCAGCTGGTTCCCAAACTTAGCAGCTCTTTGGAAACCCATAAATGGACATCCCTCTCCTTGGATACTTGGCTCAAAGAATTTAGTAAGGACTGTTTGCATGGAAAGATCTGGATTGAGAGTTAGTGTCTGATATTACCTGCATGCTGCCTGTTGTTGGTGTATGTTCTGGCATTTTCCAGAGCAACAGTGCTCAGCAGATTGTGAGATGGACTCTTAGGAATGTAGATATAATAGACAAGGATTTTTTAAACAGTGTTTATTGCCTTTGCATATTTCTTGTTTTCGTGTTCCTGCTGTGAAAACAATAATCAATATAACATGGAGATGTTCAGATCTTTAAAGTGTCATAAAATGGGCATTGAAAAATCACTGGCATCAAGAGGAAGGCAAAGACGACACCTCCCTTTGTGTAAGTCTAGTGTCATGAATCACTAAAATCCTTTCAGAATATGTGGCTTTCAGCTCTCTAATGCACATAAGTGTCAGACTGTCAGGTAGTTTTGCTTAGAGAATAGGGCACCATCTATTAAATAGTTTCTCTTGGTTTCCTAAGAAAATTTTCTAGTTAAACATTTCTCATCAAAAATCAAGCTTCATTCATTTCTTCATTCATCTCACTTTTATTAGGTACTAACCTAGCTACTCAGGCAATTGTGTAGGAAGGTTTGATATCTTCTTTCTTGAGCTGGAAAACTTCTATGGCAATGTACCAGCCATTTATGCCTTTGTAAAATATCACTATCCATTATCCATTCTCATTCTTAGATAGAAAAAGTTACAGCCAGCATTTACTGCAAAGACACTATAAAAATACTTACTAGCCAATAGTGTAAATTGTATTTACTATGGAATATGTGTCTCAAAGAGAAGGGGAAGTGGAAAGGGAAAGCAACTCATAGTATTTTACGTATTTAGATAATTTTTTGGTCCTCAAAACTTCCTGTGCCATTGTTTTCCCCCTAGGTATTTTTTTTAATTATTATTTCTGTTTGGGGCTTTTTTTCCTAGTAAATTCTTCTTTTTTTTTTTCCTCATCTCACTAGGATGGAGCCCCTTTCAAGTGACTTCCCCTGTGCATGTGTTGTTCCTCTAGGGTGTTAACTAAGATTTCTCTGAATAGTTCTGTCCATCCTTCTCTGAAGTCTTTAATCCCATGAAAAATCTTCTAGTAGGAATTCCTACAGCAGCACTTACAGTTTCTGCAACTAAAATGCAATCCTCCTCTATTACCCTCTTGGGTTATCCCCTGAGGTTGGTCCTAGATCCCAGACACACTGTTTGAAATGGAACAAAATCAAGACCATGCACCTGCCAGCCTGTGTTTTTCCCTCCTGTCCTGGTGGAACTGAGGCATCTTCTGCTAGTTTAGGACTGTAGGCTGAATTCAGAGGGCTGAACTTTCCTCTGAAGTGTAGGATTCATTTAAGTGGCTTTAGTTTGAAATTCAAATGGTTTAAGTTTCTTTGCAATTAAATATGTTCTGAAATAGACTGTTAAATTCAGATGACATATCATAGGAAGTCATCATGTAGTGCCCTCTCTTGAGTTTTCCCTGCATTGGGGAACAGCACTACAGGCATGTATCACTGGAGACTGTTTTATAAATTTTCAGTTCCCCAGAGCCTCACTGATGAATTTACAATCATTAGTTGCTTTAGCCTTGTTATAGTTTTATTCCTATTTCTGTTGAGCCTTGTATTGTGGGGTTGGTTTCTGTGTATCCCATACTTTTCATTTCACCTTTTTAAGTTCCAGGTTTTCCTTTTAAGGTAAAAACTTTTTAATTTATTTGCAAGTCTGTATTCTGCAGTAGCACTTGTAAGAATGGCACTTTGCCATTCACTGTGATGCTGAAGTTCCCTTTAGACTCATACCCATACCCTGGTTTACTAGTAGTACTGCCTTCTGTTGTTACACGCTAAGATCCTGAATTATTTCCATCCTAGAGCAGAAGGGATAAATCTCCAGATACATGTGTTTCATTTGTTTTAAAGAATGTAACATTAGGTAGAAATCATTAAAAAAAAAAAATCAGAAAATCTGACCACATCCTTTTGCATCTCTAAAAACACCAACATGCCCTCTCTCACAGATGTACAAGTCCTCTATGTCTCTCTTCTTTTATTTGTTTTCACCAATACAAAAATAATTTTAGGCAGTTCAGTGGAAGAAAAGACCTTCCTGTCAGAGGCTTGCAGCAGTACAGAAAAGCCTGATCCCCTGGGTTTGTTTTTGTTATGGGAAATTATTATTACACTGTAACATAAGCTAACTTGCCTTGGAACAGCTTGGTTTTTTATAGCCTTTATTTCAAACTGGAACTCAAATTGTTTTCCATTCATTATCATTTCTTATATTAGTCCTCTGAATTTTTAACAACCTTATTTGAATCAGCCTATGAACTATCACATCTCTCCAAATCCACACTTAGGATCTGCCAGTCCACAAATCAGCTTTCCAGTGAATGTTTAATCAGTTTATGGCAGAAAAACCATTTTATGTAGATTTCAAAAAAAGTTAGACTTATGAAAGCAGTCAGGCAGTCTCTGCATATCTGTCCATCTAACCATTTGACTATGTGGTATTTGCAACAGGATGTTTAAAAACCTGTTGACTGGCATCCTCCCTCTCCAGATGTGTAATGAAAATAAGCAGCTATATAGGTGTCCCAATGCAGCAGGCTTGCCTACTGATGGGAGAAAAAAATCCATAAGCCTTTGTAGACACATGAGAATCCACTTGGGAATGAGCGAG
This sequence comes from Oxyruncus cristatus, assembly GCA_013399855.1. Lineage (NCBI taxonomy): Eukaryota > Metazoa > Chordata > Aves > Passeriformes > Cotingidae > Oxyruncus > Oxyruncus cristatus. The sequence continues at coordinate 635,417 of VXAY01006327.1, read as the reverse complement.
CAGTAATAACCAAACTGCAAGAAACTCTTCGGTCAACTTGCATGATAAAAGAATTTGATGGCAAAACACAGATGCAAGCTTTGCTGTTCCTGCGGTTTGTGGATTGCACAGTGGCTGGGGACATTGAAAGAGGTGTTTTGCAGGGAAGTCTCATCTTTTGACATTCTTTGTGGAGTTGCTAGTGGATGTTTATTTAGTTGGTTTCATTAATGTTGATGTTTAAATAGGTCACATGGAATAGGCTCTAAAGGCAGCTATTTTTCGTAAGCAGCTGGCTCGGATACAGGCATCTGCTTTGCAGACACCTGCATGTACATACAGTCCAATGCATCCCACTTCCATCATCTATCTGTAGGACCTTTTTGGAGGGAGGATTTTGTCTGCCACTACACCATGCTCAAATCCACTGATGGCAGCTATTTATGGGCCCTAGGTTCATCCCCTCCACCACAAGGGAACAAGGCTTGCTCCAAATCACAGTGGTGGGAGTAGATCCAGAATCTGTTACTATGATTGTGCCAGTGCACTCCAGAGAATGACCATGTAACTCAAACAGTGCTGTCATGGGGGAAAATGTGTTAGATAGAGAAAAACACCTGGCCACCCCTACCAGGACTATCAGCCTCCCTGTGTGAATCATTTTTGATTTCTTAAAAATGTGTGATTTGAGCTATTTATTTTTGTAGGAAGACCTACTGTGTGCTAACAGGTAAGCTTCAGAAGTGTGTATGTCAGCAATTTAGCCCAGCTAGTTCCTGAATTAGGTGTGTTGATCAAGTGCTTCAGAAGAGACCTTTTAGTACCAGATGTGGCTTGGTTGTGAGCACGACCCACCTTGCTGCTGTTGCAACATGAATGGTCTGGGCTGTCACTGCACTCTAAGCTCTGCTCCTTTCCATGATTGCAGGATTTCACACTCCAACCTCCGGGGATGCCAAGGGAAGCAGTATGGAGCAGAAGCGCTCCTGTGGGCCTCAGTAAACGTGAGATGGCTGTCTCAAGCGGCAGGCACTGGCAGGGCAAGGCTGACCCTTTCAGTGTGGTAGCTGCCTCCTTGGTGAGCCAACTGCCTGACCAGCAGAAGACAAGCGAGTCACCTCTCAGCTGGTTCAGAGGAGTGTATTTACCCTCTGCAGTGCACCCATTAAACAAGACATTAGTCAAGGGTAACAAGTGGAAGGATGTAGATAGCACCCAGGAAAAGCGCAGGTCATTCCTGCATGACTTCTGTAAGAAGTACAACAGCAGAAAGAAGCTGCAAACCCACCTGGTGCACCTGGTGTCAAGAATTTACGTGGAGGACAGGCACAAGGTCCTGTACTGTGAAGTGCCAAAAGCAGGCTGTTCCAATTGGAAAAGAGTCCTCATGGTGCTCAGTGGACTCGCTGCTTCAGCACACAACATTTCCCATGATGATGTGCACTATGGAAAGCACCTAAGGAAATTGGACAGTTATGACCTAAAAGGGATATACACACGCTTGAACATTTACACCAAGTTCATATTTGTACGTGATCCTGTGGAAAGACTGGTATCTGCCTTCAGGGATAAGTTTGAACATCCAAACAGCTACTACCATCCAGTATTTGGGAAGGCAATAATTAAGAAGTATAGACATAACGCAGATGAAGAGGCTTTGAACACAGGATCGGGAGTTAAGTTTAAGGAGTTTATCCAATATTTGTTAGATTCCCATCGACCAGTAGGAATGGACATTCATTGGGAACAAGTCAGTAAGCTCTGCTACCCCTGCCTCATCAACTATGATTTTATAGGAAAGTTTGAAACCCTGGAAGAAGATGCCAACTACTTTTTGCAGCTGGTAGGTGCTCCAGCCAATCTGAAGTTCCCTAAATTCAAAGACAGACATTCCTCTGATGAGAGAACAAGTGCAGAAGTAGTGAGGCAATACTTAAAGGAATTGTCTAAGGAGGAGAGACAGCTGACCTACGACTTCTATTACCTGGATTACTTAATGTTCAATTATACATCACCAGTTGTATAGCACTACAATAGCTTCAGGCTTCTATTAGATATTTATCATTTTGGGATTCAAAACAACTACTTTGATATTAGCCCTGAAAGGAAACAAAGTTACTGCTAAGTGGAGTTGTCTTGACTTAGTGGGGATTTTATAAGCTAGAGTGATATCAATTGGCATTAAATTATAGGAGAATGCACAGAAAAGAAGACCTGTTAACAGCATAAATTGCACTAAAATGCCTAAAAAATCTGCTTTTATGATTGTGGATTATACTATGGGAGCAGTAGCTCAGCCAGCTGTTGCATTATGTTACCTAATGTTCTTTTAATGTTTTAAGAAGAAAACAATTCAGAGTAGAATGAATCTTTTTTGGTGTGTCTGCTTTAGAAATTGTTTTTGAAACAACTGTTGAATGTATTTTTACTTTCTGTCAGTTATTAATAAAGAAGCATTGGCTAATTTTCTAAAATGTTTGCAGCGTCCTCAGTTGCAAGGCTTGGTTGTTTGAGTACCATTAAACTGTAGCCATTTTTAGACCTGATTTTTTTTATTGAAGGGTGCACTTGAATGCAAATGCATCAAGCTACAAATAACATAGCAGCTTAGCTGACAAGCAGAGTAAATTTGGGTAAGCCTATGAAGTGCCAGTCCACTACTCCATTTTGATTGATGCATTGGAACTGACAAATATGAGAGAGCGCATATTTTCTCTCCTCCCAGAGAGCTGCTGCATTCATTAAAAGTAAGAGTTTAACTTACAGTGGAATCATCATTACATATGATGCATGGATACTGTGGTCCCAATATTCAATGTAGTCTTCATTTTTGGTGGTAGGGCAAAGTTTTAGTGTGGCAGCTATGGGACATTCTAAGGTCTGTACTGAGAAGAAACTTCATTGCAACTGCTGTGACCATTCTTGGTCTGCCAGGATCCAATCATCAGCCCACCTCCCAACAATTTGTAACACAGAAGGTGTGTATGCCAGTTGCCTCCCAAGCCCATAAACTGATTCTGCCTCCAGAGCTTTCTGAAGTCAGCTGTGTTTGGCTGTCCTGCCTGCCTTGTCAGCAGCCAGCAAACCACAGGAGTGGGGTGGATGCTTCAGTTTTACATAGTGGAATGTGTATTGGTGAGTTGTCCTAGACGCAGGTGTGTCCAGAGTCCCACAGTCCTGGTTATAAAAGAAAAAGGTACCTTCTACACTCCCCTTTCCTCCCCTCCCTCAAGTGCTGCCTGACCAATACATGCAGTTGTTCCTGAATCCTGCATTGCAGGATGGGTCACCAGGGTGTCCCAGGAGGAGGAGAAATCTCTGAAAAATCATAGGATCATGGAATCATTGAAAAAGACTTCTAAGATCATCAAGTCCAACCATTAACCTAACACTAACAAGTCTCCCACTGGACCATGTCCCTAAAATGGGTAGGAAAAATCTCTATGCCCTTCTGTAATAAAGATATCACCTGTTCTTTGCTTTCTGGTGTGGTTTGGGTCATCTTACTCCAGTGTCTTGATATAGCAGGTTGTAGAATAAGGAAACAGCCTGATGGGAAAGTGATGCAAGTAAAATGTCCTCTGTTCCCAACCACTGGTCACAACTAGTGCAATTATTGCAGTCTTTTCCTTTATCTCTGTACAGTTTCAGTCCTTCCACAGGCGTAATTGTGGGTCCCTGCTGAAAGGGCAGACCATTTCCTCTGTACCCTTGCTGCTTGTTTCTCCTTCAGTTTTCTCCTCAGAAGAGGAAGAAAGCCACCTCCAGTCTCTATGGTGCCAGTGTGTAATTGAGCAGGCTCTGCATGTCTCTCCTTGTGGCGGACAAGCCACTGCAAGGGATAAAGTTGAAGGTGATGCTATTTGTGACAAACAGCACCCATAGCTGAAACCAACCTGTTCCCTGGGACTGTAGAGCAAAGAGCAGAAGGAAAAATCCATCATCACCATGAGGTGTTGCAGTGTTGTCATCACCATGAGGGAGGTGCAGATGTTCAGTACCAAGAAATTGTAAGGATGCCTTGGGCAGGTATACACTCAGTTGCTTGTGTGAGTTCTTGCTGTGCCTGGATGGACCCACAAGTGTTAACAGCAGAAGTGTCTTGGAGTGGATATCTGATGACTGAACCGCCCCAATGCATGCTTTTCCTCAGTAGTATGTCCTCCTAAATCTCCCCTTTTAAACACAAGATTGTGTTTGGCTCCAGACTTTCCTGGCAAAAACCCCTCCAGATTTTCCTGTTCCATCCCCACCACGGAGGCACCATGCTGGAGAGGTGGTTCCTTACAGCTGATGTCACGCTGGACACCAGTACACTGCCACTCCAGTGTTGTGCACCATGCTGGTTAATGGCTCTTACTGAGTTCCCATGTGTCTTTATCCAGAAGGATTTATTTTTTATTTAACTTGGCCATGCACTTTCATGACTGTTGGTCTCAAGTGAGACTATGCATTAAGGACGTTAAAGAGAACCTCCTGACAGTTTTGATTTTCTGCCATCCAACCTCCTAACTCATGGAAAAAAATGCCTTCGTTTTCACTTGGATTTGACCTTGCTTTGACCTCTAGATTCTCTGCTCTTGTAAGTATTGAATTCAGCCTCAAATCCTGAGTGAATCTCTCTTGCTTTATAGGAAGGCCATTGAAGTTATTAAATAAAAAATAAATTTACACCAACCTTTGGATGTCTATATATTTGCTTTGACTTGTCTGTTGTGGATGTGTGTAAATTAATTGTTAATTTACAGAAAAAAAAAAAATTACTTGTGTACTAATATTTTCAAAAAAACATATGAGGAAAAAAGTTTAACATGTTAATAAAGAATGGAAGCCAATCTATTATGAGTTTTGTATGAATACTCTAATTCAGAGAAATAAATACTAGTAATTGGCAAAGTCTCTGAAGAACTTCACACTGAGCTTGCTTTAGTGACAAACTTTCAGCCAATCTGATCAAAGAACGACAGAGACTTGGGGGGGTGCAGTTGTAATTACATTGAAAAAGCTGTACAATCTCATAGGATTTTATCTACTAACTGGTCTTAGATAAAGCTATTGTTTGAGTCAAGGAGAGGGTTGAAAGAAATTACTAGCAAATGTTTGGTTTCTGCAAATGAGAGGGAAAATGACATTGATTTGCATGCATGCGTGGACATGGACATCAGGTCCCCAGATTGTCATCTTGAAAATCTGGTATGGTTTGCATTTGTGATTTAACAGGGGAGGACACTAGTTAAGGCCTTTAAAGCATGTATGTGCATAGAAGCGTAATTCTTTCAGCTGCACTGTTGTTCTATGGCTCTAGTGAAAGTAATTTAACTTCTTTGTATGCTCAACTTCAAATTTCATAGCCCCTAACTGCACTTAAAAATTCATTTTTTGAAAATCTAATCCAGACATTTGTAAAGAAGAGCCTCTCCATAGTCATCTTCAGCGACCTAAGGGATTCAGATGATCTCAGTAGCAGAATCTAGATTGTACTTTGCCTCATTAACCACATTTTGAAAATCACCAGCCTGCTTTGCCAGGAATTAAGTTACATGATTTAAAATTAACATAAGAGTTTAGCATAATTGAAGTGGGACTGTGATATCTGACTTATGGGATTATAAGAGATAAAGGCATAATTTGCAGCATAAAAGATAACCTCTATTTTTAAAAGTAAATTTTAAAAGGTCAGAGTGTGAGGCTGGGTTGTAACTTTTTTTTATATTTTGTAAGAATGCTAAGCAAAACCAGAAACTGAAGGTCATCTGCTAAAACTAGTAAAAAATCCCATCTCCACAATTCTGCACAGATGTTTGTTTTATTCAGAAAATTATATTGAACGTATGCAGAAGAGGAATGAAAATACACTCCACAACATTCAGTGCAGTTACGTTTACACTAGAGATCAGCTGCAGCATGCAGAGCCCCTTTTAAGGGGCTTCATTACCGTAAATGCTTTTTAGTTATGAACGTTTCTTCGTTTGAAGATCTCTAAGCACTTCTCTAATGCAGGTCAGTTGTCAGAGCAAGTCAGATGTGCTGTAAAGGCATTATAGTGAGTCTGTGGGAGGGCTGGAGTAGGAGGAGAGTGCTCTGTCTCTTTCAAACACCAGACAGACGTGCTTCCCTCCTAAAATTTAAACTTGATTTTTGGAAACTAATGTTCCATATCTGCCTTTCTTCTAAAATGAATCTGTATTAATAAAAACATTTTTTTATTTAATAATAAGGTTTTAAAATAATTAATAAATAAAATAGCAAAAAATAAATTCAGCTGCGTAGGTGTGCATTCCCAAATTCTGACACACTTGTCAACATAAGGCAGCTTCTTTTTTTCAGGTAGGATTTGACTTGCAAAGCTGAGACACAGCCATTATACCCATCTCTTCTAAAACTGTTGCTTGCTGAAGTCAGAGGTGTGCAGCCACAGTGCAATCAAACACGACACATACTCTTGAAATGTCCTCTGGTGGAACTCCCCCAAAAGGCCAAATTTATTGGAGCTACTCCTGCCTCAGGCTGTTCTATCTTTGTGATGTGTCATTGGAGATCACCACTTCAATTTTAGATGTAGTTTAAATTTAAATGAAAATTGCAGTATAACACTTTGCACTTTGAAAGGAAAATATTTTACTAGAGCTTTGTATTGTGTATGTAGGTTATGTATAAAAGCCTTTGTTGTATGTGCCTTCAGGCTAATAATACATCAGATTAGTCCTTTTAACTGTAATGCTAAAACCAGTTTATCAGTTTTATAACCTCCTCTGATGCCTTCAAAACTAATTTGCTCTCGGAACCTAAAGTCTGAACTCAGACCATAAATTATTATACTTCATGGGAAATATGGATGCACCCATCCTGTATCAACCAATTCATGCACAGTTCAGAGGGCTAGGCAGGTACATAAAGTACTGCGAAGTGGAACTGTCCGACTTGGCAAAGGACAACTGTTTATATCCCCAGATGCTTGGGATTGCTTTGCCTTCCGAAATGTGTCCAAGTGGGAGGATGCAGGGAACAGTCATATTATTTAGTTTGATGAGAATATGTTAGATTATTTGGTGTCAATAAAAATATCTGTTTTGTGGGAGAACAGTTGAGCTCTCAACAGTTGAGCTCTGAACTGTAGCTAATTACAGTGAGTCCCACATGTTTCTTCTATTTCAGATGTAGCTCTGCTTGTGGCTGGAGTGACAGACTTGGACTTCAAAGACCTGAATCTTCCTCCAAGTTCTGTAACTTCATAGAATAGTTGGACAAACATGAAATTCTCTGTGCCTCAGTGTCCCCATTGGTAAAGTGGTCCTGTAAATGGAAGGAAATTATACCATGTGCCTTCTCCTAAAATCATTGAACTATGTGGATAAAGAGCTGTGGTTAGAAATTAGGTATTGGTATGGAATTTAACTCATAGGATATTCATGGCCTTTCTTTATGTTTTATTTCCAATAGCTTGGAGGAAGCTGGGGACTTCCCAGCTTTGCTGCAGCTGAGAAACGCATCATTCTGCTCTGTTCTGGGCAGTTGGCAGGCTTAAGAATGCAAGCTCTGTTTCAAAACACTGTGCATCTGTCAAGCCTATCCAGGCACTGCCTCAGCATAAAACCAGTGCCAGGTTGTCTGATCAGGGGCAAGTGTCCCTTCGGTTCCTCTGGTACAGAGGAGAGCAGACAGAGACAGGGTGAGAATCTTGTGGTTGCATTTTACTCTGAGCCCAGATAGAAGCTATTTTATTTTGGTGCAGTAGCTGTAAATAAAGTGATGCTCAACTAGAGAGTTCTGCAGAAGCAGTGGATCCCAATCAGGTATGCAAACTCCTGTCTTCTCCTAAACACCATAGGTGTACAACCCAGTACCCAGGGCTGTGTTCCTCCATCCCTTTCTGAGGTCCTGCCACCCCTTGTGGCAGTTTACCCAGCTGGTAGGATATTTCAGGATTTATTTCCTACTAATATAGCCACTTTTTCTATGGCTCTATGTAGGCTGCTAATAATGTGGAGATGACATTGAGACAGACTATGTTGCTTTCTTCTTTTTATCTTCAGAAAACAATGTGATTAACAACTGGCAGAGAGGGGAAAGAGTCCTTACAAAAGGAAAGAGAAAATCTTAAGGCCGTGACCGTAACTTTTTTTTTTAGTATATGTAATTATCGCTTCCTTTCCTCTGTCTCATCACATATAATTTCCCTCCCTTTTTAAGTATGTCAGCACAAATTGGTGAGACCAATTGCTTGTTTGCTCTCAGCTGTCAAGTTTAAGCCACCTCCAGTCCAGCACATCTACGTTATCATAGCACTGAGGCTGCACTAATAAGCCTGCCTGAAAGTATGGTACTGTCAGCCACCATCTGTGCACACATATTTGTCTTGACCTTGTCATGTAGAAATTCCTTCTATCTCAGGGCTTGGTTTTTTCTCTCCAATTCCTTCCAGAAACCAAAGTTTCCACAAAAGCTCACGATACTGCTTGTTTCCCAACATTTGTAGATTTGAAGTGTCTTGTATAATTTGCATTCAAGAAACAGCATTCTGAGACATAAGGTGTAGGAGCAGAGCAGATTAATCTGGGTATTTCAGGACCTGAATATTGAATTATGTCATTCTTGATAAAAGCAGACACACACAGAAACAGATTTTTAAGTTTTAGGAATGATAACAAGTTACAGTTCATCTGAGAAACAACGTGTGTTCAGAAAGCTGAGTTCAACTACATAGCGATTTCCCCCCTACAGACTTGCACAAATGCAATGTAAATGCGTGCACATTTTAGAAATGCACATGCACACACACTATATATATATATGAGTCGTATAATACCCAGACAAAGGCTTTGCAACGATGGTAGTGGGAGTTACTTAGCTTAAGTCCTGCATTTGACTTTAAAGTTCTCAAATGTTTATTAAGATATAGGCATGTAAACATTCTATTAACATGTTGCAAAACCATTACATTATTCCAAATTAATCTAAACTACTTGCAGCAACTGCAAGTTTTCCTCTGGCACAGGTTTTCTCTTTGCTTCTTTAGATTGCCTGGGACAGGATGCTGACAGGTCTGTGGGTCTGTAGTTTGTCCACCTGTGCCTGCTTCTGGTCATGGGTGCAGCTACAGGTTTTGGGAGGAGTTTTCCTGGTGGGGCACTTGGTAGAGGAGGACATAGGCAATATGTCTACCTTCAAGGAAGTTATCCTGTTACCCCTTATAGTGCACTTCAAGCCACAGACACAAGTTGTCACCTCTGCTATGACTTCTGTTATTCTCTTAAAAAAACCAAACAAACAACAAAAAAAAAATAGTAAAACAGAAAAGGGACAGAGAGAAAACCTCTAATGAGAAGGGGAAATGTTAATTGTGGCTGGAGGTGACAATGCACAATAATAAATCGCTGCTTTGCTATTGTACCTCTGATCAAAGTACCCTAAGACTGCAGCAGAGCAAAAGCTCAGCTCCAAGGGAGGATGATGTTTCTCAAAATCCTCGTGATCCCTGCAGGTCCTCTTGAATGGCAGGGAAAAGACAAACACGGAACCAAAGTTAATTTTGTTCTGCGTCTCAGACTTGTTGCCAATAAGGCTCCTGTTTCTCCCTGCATCTTTTTCACTCTGTCCTGCCTAGTGGCTGCAATGGGTTAAGGGCAATGCACTGCCTCTGTGTACAAAAACTATCCTAGTGGAAGCACTCTTACCAAGCAGAATATGGCTCACAATTTATTTTCTGCCTCGCTTTATTTGAAAGTGATGCTAAGACTGAAATTTCCAGCTTAAGCTGATGTGTTTTAGGCTACTCATTCTGCAAGTTAGCAGCTGGAGAAAGCAGGCAAAACTTTTTAGGTGGGCTGGGCCATTGGTGCTGCCAGGCACATCTCATCTCTAGGAACTGCAAAGGCCACGTCTGATAAGCAGGATGGCCCTAAGAGATACTCCTAAGTGTCGTTGAAGAACCCAGTTGTTAGGAGACCATGCCTAACAGTATTTTAGTATAAAAGATACCATGAACTGGAAACAGCAGAGACTACTTTGCCAAACCCATACCTTTCTGAGCAAGACATGGAGAAGGAGAGGGAATATTTGGGGATATTTTCAGAGATTCTTTCTAGCATTTTCAGTTTTGTTTTCTGTGCCTCCTGACCCTCAGGCACCAGGTACTTCATTAATTTACTGCAATTTACCAAAGGAAAACAAGGTCTACCCACTGACACCTTTATAGCTAAAATCTGCTCTCTGTGCTGTCTTGGTTACAAAAACGGGCACAGGCTGAATGAGAGAAGCTGGGAACTTGTTATGTAAAATCTACTGCAAGAGAGCTTTTCTAGTGCTATTATGCCTTGACCCCTTATTTTGGCACAGTAACAAAACCACTGAGACTGGACAGTTATAGGGTTTCACAGGCTTTTTATTTTATTTTTTTTCCTTTTTGGCCTCATCACAAAACCCAAGTGAATCAATGGTGTGCCCAAACTTCTGAAATACTCTAAGACTTTCAGTATTTTCTACACACAAAGACACAGTGGGGAAAGATTTGTATTCTATTTTTTCATTAATGAATCAGAACAGACTCCTGCCTAAAAATACCGTGTTTTAAGATCACAATAGAAAGCTCCCACACATTTTTCCAGTTGCTTGGTATTTGGCTACATTATGATCCCTATTGTTTTGCCTTCACTTTGTTTTCTGTACATGGCTTAAATTTTCAATTTTTCCCAATAAATTACACTTGCCTGTAACTCAGGTGAGTATTTTCCCCTCCAAGACATGATCTTTGTTCCACTTCAGCATCATCATTTGAGTAAAAAA